>LOJH01003865.1:0-37790 GCA_001685095.1 Ellobius talpinus
AAGTTTCAGTAGAGAGCCCTGAGAACCAGATGTTCCTTCTCAGATAGTGGGCCACGACTAGGGGCAAAACCACAGGCCTTAGCAAGTTTGGCCCAAGCTGTATTTTATAATTTTCCATCTGCCCTGAGTTATAAATTTCTCAAACACCAATTTTGGTGAGGGTCTTTCAATACTGTTTTGATCGTAGAAGCAGCTATAATTGGTATGGAGAAAGCATAGGAATTGATATCTCTTTCTTTTCAAGCAACTAGCAGAATTTTTTTTTTCTACAAAAGAAGGCTGTTTCAGGAGGAATAGAGCTGCATCCACTGGTAAAGACTGTTCAGGAGAATCTGATTGTTCAACGTTCTCATCTTTGTCTACGTAAAATATCTCCTGTCTCAATCTCCCAAACCTCTGAAGTACCCTTTGCCTTAGCATTAAAGGCCTCCTGAGTTGTAGATTTACTTTGCACTGCAACTCTGGCCCTAATTCACTCTGCTCTGCCTTGGAACTTCTGTAAAGTGACCATACCAATTTCCTGACTGTTTTTGTGCTCTGAATTGAGAGTTGAAATCCTTGAGTTTGGTTTTTCTCTTTCTAGACTCTTCCCAAACTAACCAAAAGTCATGATGCTCTATAGTCTTATACTCACCATTTGTACCACGATAGTCAAATTCTGCAACCACCCAAACTTCCAGTGTGTTTATATCTGTTTTTTTATTTTCTGCCACCATAGGCAAGAATTTGAGCAAGTACTGTCATACAGAGGAAGGCCTTTAAAATGGTTGAGCTATCTGGATGACAATGAGGATATGAGCGCTCCTAGGTATGGTTGAGGAGAAAGTTTTATTATAGATATGAGGGAAGGAACAGTCAGAGGCATCTGGAAGAGTCCAGACTGAGCATGACCAGTGGACTGAATTGGGCCATGAGAGGACAGAGATGAGGAGAGCAAGAGAGGAAGAGAAGAGAGAGGGAGACAAAAGACGACCAAGAGGGCAGAGAGGACCAAGAGAGGACCAAGAATCAAGAGAGTGCGTAGCCAAAATGGCTGGGTTTCATAAGAAAAGAGAAGCTGGGGGAAGGGAAGCAAAGAAAGCCTCAGGGGCTGAGATGTTTAGGGTTGGGGACAGAGCAGGGGTGAGAAGTGCTGAGAAACCAGGACTCTGTAACAGGTATCCTCAGAGAGCCTCCAGGCTGGTGTCTGCTTAGATATGGTAAATAGGCACCTGGGTTAGCCATTCATCCTGGGGAGGGGTGCGGGTGGGGCGTTCTTTGAGACCTAACTTTCTCCACACCCACAGTCAAATCTGAGAGTCTATTTCCTGGAACAATTCCCGATGAATTGACTGGGTCAGGTCCCAAAAGAAAATGAATGACAGTCAAGGCTTAATTGGAGAAAATTTAATAAAAGCCTGACCAGAATTAAGGGAACAAAAAAGAAAACATTACAAAATCAGGGACTAGCAGTATTGAGAAATCATTATCACACTCAGACCTTAAGGAGCAAGAGGAAATCGGATTGGCAGAGCCTGGAGAAGCCTGGATTGCAGAAGGCAGCTAGCTGCTCAGTCAGAGCGGTGGCCACAGGAGGGTGCTGTATTCACAGACACAGCGGCGGGCCTCGCAGATCCAGGAAGAGGGGGCCTCCATTGGCTTCTCTTTGGCCCTCTGTCTTCTCACACTGGGACCTCCAACTAGCCAAATCCAACTGGAGGCTGAGTTCTTACAGCCTAACTAGTGGATTTTGTGCTTCTCAGAGTTCAGCCTCCTGGTGAGAGAGTGAGAGCAGGGACTGAGGAGGTCTGGTGGGGAGCACAAGGGAGCGACTGAATTAGGTGGTTGGAGCGGGAACTGGGAACTGGAGTCATTAGTCCAACTGCCAAAAAAAGGTGCTTGGAGCAGGTTGTAAAGCCTACTTGAATCCCATTTGTCTTAGCCTTGGCTGGTGGGATGCGCGTGATTATGAGAATCAAAACACACAAACACTAGCACAACCCTTTTTCATTAGTCTTGATCTTGTTTTGATTCTCTTAAGTCAGAGAAAAATTCCTTAGTGAGGGAATAATAGAACCAGGAAGAAACACATCCACTTCTTGGCCAGCCTTCCCGTTCTCCACTTGGATGCCGGAACCTTCCACTTTTATTTTTGCATTGTTGTCTTGATTTACAGAAATTCCGAACTGTCCCTTGATGCAGACTGGGGCTGCTGGGCAACGGGCACACTGGGTGAGGTGCCCTTCACAGCACCTCCTCAAACCACTGGGAGCTGGGTTGAGTGGTAACCTCAGAGCAGGAGCTGAAAGTGTAGCCTGTAAATTTGACACCCTTGTAGGCTGAACTTCATTGTTGTCTTATGGTACATCATATCCTGTGCGACAAATGATAGTACCCAGTGTGCATTCTGTACATCCTTAGAGAAAAAGAGTATTCAACACTACAGTGTGTTCTCTGTCATGGTTCTCTCTCTCTCTCTCTCTCTCTCTCTCTCTCTCTCTCTAATTCCAATATTCCTTCAAGTATGACAAAGAGTATAATTTCTTCCAGTGCCCACCCTTTCCTTTGTTCCTTCACTGATATCTCTTCCACACAACCCTGGAATTCTGTAGACATGCTGCTTTCCCTAGGGTTTCTTTTTAGAGCTCCAGTTCCTTACTGGTGGAATAGAAGCAAGAAAGACTTGTACAACAGTGTCACTTCCCTAATGGCTCCCCAATGGAAAATATGTATCCGACACTTCCTTTCTCGTCCTTTTCTGGGACCAAGTTTCAGGTGTGGTCCTGGTGTATGCATGTTGAGCATGATTGATTGATGATGGCTGTGGAAGAGCCTGCCTACTCATCTTAGATATACCACCTACCTCTGGGTTATTGTTTAAAAAGTACTATTTCATCCAGGTTGAGCCATTGTTTACTAGGGTTCTATATGACTAATCCTTAACCAAAGTCAAGACTTATTTGGCGGCAGCAGCAAGTCTAGCAGTTTTGACTGAGGTGTTCTGCTGCATTGATCTCCCATCTAAATAAACAGTTGATCAAACAAGATATTTAACTGAAAATAAACCTTTACTTGATCTCATGTAGTAACATGGATAGCTAAAAGAAATGAGTGCATATTTAATATGTGGTGTTAGTATTGTTACCTAAGATGTTTACTTTTTCATGTGTTTTCTTTTTCTGGTTTTAGAGGGTTTTTCATATTTGTGGTTATCATACCAGATTGTGTGCAGGATATTACAGAGAAGAAAACAATCATGACCATATTCTCTTTTTAGAAATAGTTTTGTTTTAATTGTATTTGAGCTGCCAAAGCCAGGCTGTATGTTTTCCAGTTAACTAGAATTCCTCTTCAATTTAAGTACATTAATTCAGTAGTACTAACTAAAATATCATATCAATCTTATGTTGTAGAAGAAATAAACTCCTCAACCACTTGAATTCCTTGTTCTTTCTGTAAATAATTATTTGACTTGTTCTGTTGCTGTAGTCTTATGTGTGGTGCTCTAACAGCCTTCAGGCCATGCCTTCTGTGCCAAATGCCTTTAAATATGGAAGAGAAGATGAACTATAGGTGTGTTTTTGTGGAACATGAGACCGTTAAGTACAACTTCCTTCAGTTTGTTACTAAAATATCAAATCAGCTTAGGAAAGAATAAAAATGATACCACCAGGAGCCAGGGAAGATGGGTCTGGGAGTAAATTCACTTTCTGCAAAAGCCTGATGGTCTGAGTTCACATGAACAGCCAGATGTGGTGGCACACATCTGTAATCCCCACACTCCTGTGGTGAGATGGGAAGAGGAGATAGGAGAATCATCCAGAAGCTAATGGGCCAGCTAGAGTAGAGTTTGAAACAAAGAGATTAAATAAGGGAGACCCTACCTCAAACAAATTAAAGTCCAGAACCAACTCCCCAAATCTGTCATCTGACCTCCTCATACATGCCATGGCATACATGTACTCACATTTACCTACATCTGGTGTGGGATGTCCTTCTGTATATATGTTGCTTTTATTGGTTAATGGATAAAGAAGCTGCTTTGGCCTGTGATAGGACAGAATAGAGTTAGGCAGGAAAACTAAACTGAATGCTAGGGAAAAGTGGGTGGAGTCAGGGAGACGCCATGTAGTTGCCAGAGGAGAAAGATGCAAGTTACCATTCAGAAGCTTGCCGATAGGCCATGAGCCTTGTGGTAAAATATAAAATAATGTAAATGGGTTAATTTAAGATGTTAGAACCAGCTAGAAATATGCTTAAGATATTGGCCAAACAGTACTGTAAGTAATATAGTTTCTGAGTGATTATTTCGGGTATGGGAAGCCAGGATCTAATGAACAGCCTCTGTCAATAGATTGACACATCAATGTGGCCCTGAATATATCATGTAAAACCTGAGAAAGCTTGAAAAGGAATTATAGACACAAAAGAGCAGAGTTGAGCATGGCTTCTTGGTAGCTGGCATTTTTTTTCCAAATGGGCTGTTTGCTGGCAGGCACTATAACTCCTTTAAGAGAGGTGCAGTAAAACCTGCCTGGCTTCTTTAAAAACAGTGGCTTCCTGGTTTGCCAGCACAAAGGGCTCTGACTCTTTCAGGAGGCCCGCTATGGAGCATTTAAATGGGGTTTGTGAGCAGAGTGCTACAACTTGCTTAATGGCAACATAGATCTGTTGTGTGCCTGAAAATGGGGCAATGTGCATGGTTCTCAGAGGCAGTGAACATTACTCCACCATGTTGGACTGGGCAGAGCCAACATGCAGGACTGCGGAGTTGGTCCTAGCCACGCTTGCTTAGCACAAAAAAAGTGCTCCTGGTCAAAAAATTATTACAGATACACATGCAATAAAGACAAATCCAGATGGAAAAGATGTCAAAATGGGTTACAGTGTTGGATAAATGTATGTAGGCTTGAGAGAGAGGAATAAGAGTACAGACAGTTACAAAAGAGTACAATCATAGATTAAATGAGTAAAGATAATAAAATAAATATTAAACTTGTAGAAAAGTAATAGAGTAAGAAAATAAGCCACGTCAAGATGGAAAATACACAGAGAGTCTAGATTATGTTATTGTGTTTTATTTGAATTTTTGGCTGTGAATAAGCTAGGTACAGAGAAACATTTCATTGTACAGGATGCTAAGCTAAAACAATATATATATATATTAAAGGTATCTTGACTTAAAATTTGGGTCTAAAGTTATGTTGCTTTGGAAAAGAGGTTCTGCTTTTATTTCCATAGAGGATGAGAACCTGTTAATTCCTTCCAGACTAATTGATCAAATAAGACCCTTTAAACAATGGCCAAGATGGCCCAACATCCATGACAACTTCAGGACTGCTGGCTGAGATGGACCTACCATGTAGGATACCCCATGACAGACTTGATTAACAGTGCCCCCAATTAGTAGGAAGTAGTCTAGACAGCAACACCCAAATTTCCTAAATGATTGTTTATAAATGTTTGGGTTATATTTAAAGGGAGATTTGCTATAGATATGAATACTTTGCATTGGTATGGATCTTGGTCTATTGATACAAATTTTAGGCCAATTTTATCATATGTATATTTCTGCTCTTGATTAAGGTTTTTTTGTGACAAAGAAGCAAAAATATAAAATGGAAAAAGAAAGCATATTAACAAGTGGTACTGGCATAACTGGATATCAACATTTTCTTTTCTGAGTCTGGTAAACAAAGAAAACTATAACTATCTAATCTTCAGCTACCTCAGAGACCCAAAAAGGAAATAATATTAACTGAGTAAGCAAGAAGTACAAGCAAGTGATTTCCAAAATATGTGAGAAATGACAGAAACAGTTGACTATCTGGACATTCACCCAAAGTTCCTATGCAATGTTGGGGCATCCATCTTCTGCCTAAAGGCCTAGAATATTTTATAGACTTTTCTATGGAGCAATATTTTAGAAGGACTGTTTTCCTTGTCTTGATAAAGTTTTGTAGTCACTCTCTTTTGTGTCCTGCTTGTCCAATTAGGACAGCATACTGTCAGCNTTCTCTGAAGTAGATTGGTGCTGCCAGGAGCAGACATGTCTCACTGTCATAAAAAAGAACCTATGTTATTAAAACATCTTAAATATTATATTCTATAGATCTCTGAAGTATTTGAAGATGACCTGTATTTCTGAAATATATCTGTTTGACCATGAAAATATACCTAATGTTACTACAAGTTCAATTGTAATGGGTGACTAATTACTAACCTGCATTTCCTTATTATTCTAAACAGTTGGTAATAATACCTTTTAAGGACTAGAAATTTGTATTACATTATATTTTATCATATCTATACCTTCCCTTTTTTCTATTCAGAGTAGATTCAATTATCTACCCTTATGTCCTATCATGTCTGTATCCCCTTTTATATTTTCAAAACAAGCATTCTGAATCTAATCTCCTTTGTTCTACTTTTCTCCTGACCTTTACTGATAACAACTTATAACTAACCCTCCCCTAAACAATGACAAATATCCATAATCCACTGGAAGACCAAAAAGCCACCCACTCCACCTCTAGGGAATGTGGGTGTTGTATCCTTAAATTTACTTCCTGTTTTCTGGGGGTGATGATATCTTTAGGGGATCCTGAAAAGAAAAAAATTGCTTAATCATCAAGTCCTGAAAGAGGTAGCTTTATCATTGGTTGTCTCTGCATAACAGGAAAGTGCATGGCTTGTCTCAAGTTCTATTTACAGTGGTCTGTGAGGCTGGATCATCTCAACTAGCCACCTTGAAACTGTCCTGAACACTTTGTAATCCATAGCCAATCTTTAGGTGGTGTTTTTCAGTTTAGTGATGTTATCATAGTTCTGGAAGAATCGTCAATGTGGGGCCCCATCTACTGCATAGGTTGCTGTTAGGCATGGTCATGGTTCACTGCAGAAAACTGATAGAGGCTCAAACCTGAAATCATGTACAGGAAGGTAGAACAAACCTTTTTCTAGAATTACTACTCTATATGACAGCTAATATCATGACAAAAGTTTAATGTGTGTGTGTGTATTCTTATAAATTTTGAGATAATCTTTATATTCAAGCAAAGCTGTTGGCTGGGTGGTGGTGGCACATGCCTTTAATCCCAGCACTCAGGAGGCAGATGTAGGTGGATCTTTTTTAGTTCGACATCAGCCTGGTTTACAAGAGCTAGCTCCATGACAATTAGGACTGTTACACAGAGAAACCTTGTCTCAAAAAAAAACAAGAAAAAAAAGAAAAGCTGTTAAAGAGTGAATATAAAGCCTAAAGCCTAAGTATTATGGGATTTGCGACAATATAATAGTCCTTAAATATTGTTTTTCTTCTGTCCCATATCAGGTGTCTCTTCTGACATGAGTCAGAGATTTTTGTATTTTAATTTAATAAGCACACTTGGATTTAGAGAAGAGGAGCCACACTCCAACTCCAAAGCCAGCTTTAATCTTTACCTGGACTGGGATTACAAAAAGACCATATGCATTTTATGTCTGTAGAGAAAGCAGAAACAAACATTTAGGAAGATTTATGAAGTTTTACCCTGTTGGAAATGTGATACACCAATAGGCCAATTTACTCTTTTTCTTGAGACATTTTTTTTTCTGGATGATTTGTCCTTTTTCTTCAGATGTCTCATTTGTCCAGTGATCTTCAAATTCCTTAGCTGGATCCCTTTATTCTCATGAAAAGACAGAAACAACACACTTACCCATGTGTGGCAAGTTATACCTAGTTTGGCAAGTTATACCTGATCAAATGAAAAGCATTAGTTAGTTCTATACATTAGTTTTGATTAAATGGCCTTGCTGTTTGTAGAACTATCATCTCTTCTAATTAAGAGGTTTCTCTTCTTCAAATCGAATCTTTATCAATTTGATGGTATCCGTAGCTTTTCTTCTCCTGTGGTAAAAGCAACAAACCCCCTTCCCCAACATAACAAAATACTGGTTTCCATTCTCAGGTCAGTACATCTTTAAAGTATAGTTTTTTTTTTCTACTATCTAATGTATCCCTGCACCTGTTGCTCCTTTCTTATTAGCATTTAGAACATTGAAAGGTAGTAAAGCATTATGCAATCAATTTCAGGGGTCTGTGACATCCCCTTCTGTTTATTTAACATATCATTTAGTGTTTGATTTGATCTTTCTACAACAGCCTGCCCTGTAGGATTGTGTGGTATACCTGTAATATGCTTTATATTATAATAAGCAAAAACTGTTTCATTTTCTAATTTGGTGGAGCATTATCTGTCTTTATTTGTACATGTATATCCATGATGGCTAGATTTTTCTCTAACTTTTTCTTATAAAAGCATAGTGAAGAAACAATCTTTTAAATCAGTAACTATAAAAGGTCATTGTGTAGGTTATAGAGAAGGCAAAATAATTACAGACTGTAGAGAGTCCATTGACTGAATCACCTTATTAACAACTCTTACCTAGGTTACCATTTTCCATTTTCCAGATTTCTTTTTAGCAACAAATACAGGAGAATTCCAAGGCCTGGTTGACTCTTCAATATGCTGAGCATTTAGTTGTTTCTGTACCAGCTGTTCTAAAGCTGGTTGTTAAAAGCCATTGGGCAACCCTTATAGGGTTATCTGTCAACCATTTTAAAGGTAGGTGTGTTGATGCCTTTGAAAGATCAGCAGCTGTTGTGCCCTGTTCTTGTACAACCTGAGTGGTCAGTGACTGTTCTTTGTAATATCTTCCCCAGAAACATATGTTAATTTATTGTTTGTTTCTAAGATTGGGGGAATGTTAATCTGAGTATTCCATTGCTGTAACAAATCATGTTCCCACAAATTCAATGATATGTTAGTAACATATGGCTTTAATTTTCCTCTCTGTCCTTCTGGTCCTATACATTTGACTTATCTCACACTCTGTTTTACCTGAGATAAGGTTCCAGTCTCTAAAAGGTGAACATTTACCTCCTGAAGAGGTCAATTTGGATGCCAAGTTTCTGATGAAATTATTGTTACGGCCACACCTCTATCTACTAGACCTTCAATGACAATATAATTTATTCATATTTTTAATTTGGTCTTTTTTTCATTTATTGAAGTTTGCCAAAATACTCACTTTATGGTTTCTCCTCAATTTTTTGTTCTTTCTTCTATAGCTGTTCTATTATCCAGAGCAGTATGGCTTCTTACAATAGTTATTAGCTTCTTTAAATTTGTTCTCAGAAGGAGTTTCCTCTACAGTTACAGGAAATGACTGACTGGAATTTGGCACAGGGGCCTGTGAGAGGCCCTTCAATGAGCTTTCTGATGGCAAAGGGTTACCTTGAATATCTATTGTTGTACCCTAAAAGTTGGATGTTAGATGTAGCACAAATAACAAAAACCCAGAGACAGATATTGGGGTTCAAGCTGAAGATCAGAAAAGTAAAGCAGCCAGTCACTAGCTCTTGCCTCTACCTCAGACTGAAATGGGCGATCCTGCCAACACGGGTCTCAGAATGAGACTGTGTGTGAGAGCTGTCTTCTTCCATCTTATATTCCTCTCTAGTGCTGGGAATAATGATGTGCAGCACCACCACCTGGCCTCTATGACTAACGAATGTGGCTGCTGGGATTAAAGGTGTGTGTTCCAACTGCCTGGCCTGTATTGCTGACTAGTGTGAGTGCTTTGCCCTCTGAGCTTCAGTCAAACTTTATTAGAATACAAATAATATATCACTATACTGTGGAGCAAGTATCAAATCCAACCATAAAGTAATTGGTTACCCACATAACACTCAAACTACTATTGGACCAGTGGACACATCTTGCCTGGTAGGTCTGATTTGTAGCATTCAGGGTCCACCACTGTGTAAGACCATTGATGACTTTTCTCTCAGAGAAGCCTGCATGGCACCTCCAGGCTCTCTGAAAGATACCTTAGTCCCAGCTTGATATCACTATGTCCTGCAAAGTGTTCCAGAAACAGGATCTTACCATCTAGTTCTGGTGGGCAACCTAGAACAGTGGTAACAGCCTGCATTGTTTTGGGAGAGTTGTTGGAATTCTCCTGCCCAATAATGCATAAGGAGGAACCACAGATTCTTAACTCAAAGTATCTAATATCCTTAAGAGTGTCTTTAAGGAACTCTCAAATGTCCCTCCTAAACTTCACAAGCCAGGCTTCCATTATCTGTACTGCTTTCAGCATTAATTTCCAAGTTTCCCCAATAATCTTCCAAAACATGGTTAGGCAATATCCCAAAGCAATAACCCACAAACCTGGTACCCATATCTGCCTTAAGGTTTCTATTGCTTTGATAAACACCATGACAAAAAGCGACTTGAAGAGGAAAGGGTTTATTTCATCTTATGACCCTCAGGACATTTTTTTTCTTTTTTTTATCATGGAGGAGAGTCAGGGCTGGAACTCCAGCAGGAACCTGGGGGTAGGAGCTGATGCAGAGGCCAAGGAGGGATGTTGCTTACTAGCTTGCTCCCATGGTTTACTCAGCCTGCTTTCTTATAGAACCCAGACCCAGCTGCCCAAGGGTGACTCCATCCACAGTGAGCTGGATTCTCTCATATCAATCATCAATCAAGAAAGCTCACAGGCTGATCTGGTGGGGAAGTTTTCTCAGATGAGGTTCCGTTTCCCCAGAGGACTCTCTAGCTTGTGCCAACTTGTCAAAAGTCAGCCAGGACGGACAAATAACTAGCAATGTCTCTCTCCCATTCTTTAGACTGTTTCTTTTCTCAACAGCATCCAATGCTATAATGGAAGACTTGTAATTTCCTGAAATCCCATTTGTTGATTATTGGTCTTATTTGCTGAGCAACCAGAGCCTTGTTTAGAAAGTCATTGTTTATATCTATGTGCTGAAATGTACTTTTTACTTTTTCCTGAAGTGGTTTCACGTTTTCAGATCCTATGCTGAAGTTCTTAATCTGTTTTGAGTGGATTTCTGTCTGGTGTGCGAGATAATGGTGGAGTTTTATTTTGTACATGCAGATACCCAGTTTCCCCAGAACAATTTGTTGAGGTGGTCATCTTTATTCCAATGTGTGTTTTTGGCATCTTTGTCAAAAACTCAGATGACTTTAGTTGTGTGGTAGCATGTCTGGGTCCTCTCTTCAATTCCATTGATCTACGTGTCTGTTTTTTTGTTCCAGTATAATGTTGTTTTTATTGCTATGTTTTAGTAGCAGAACTTGAACTTGGGTATGATGACATCTCCCCCAGATTTTGCTTTTGCTCAAGATTGCTTTATTTACCCCGATTTTTTGTACTTCTGTATTGATTTTAAGATTTTTTTATTTCTTTGAAGAAGTTTTGTTTTTAATTACATTGAATCTGTATCTTGAGACCACTTACATAATTTGTAACATTTATTGGTTGATGCGTATTGAACCTTGCCCGAACCTCTGGCAAAAGGTGAACTTGGTTGCGGTGAGTGTTCTTTCTGATGGGTTCTTGAGTTCAGACTGAGTATTTTGCTGATAATTTATGCATCTGTGTTGATCAGGGATGTTGGCCTGCAATTTCATTTCCTTTTGCTATTGTCCTTCCTACTGGTTTTGGTGTCGGCTACCTAACTTTATAAAAGGGTTCTGGAAATGATTTTCCTTACCTTAATTTATAGAATAGTTTGAGATACTCTGCTGTTAGTTCTTTGTGATTCTGGTCAAATCCCCCAGTGACTCCATATGGGATAAAATGTTTTTAGTTGGGAGGTTTTAAATTATTGCTTCAATTTCACCGATTTTTTTGAAGTTTTTATTATTTTACATGCATATAGGTGTAAGCTATGACATTAATAGAAGGTATGGGCGGAGTTAACTAGGACCAGAATTTTTGTATTCTCTGAAATTAAGTTAATATAAACTGAAGACACTGATATCACTTAGGAACATCAACTATAATGTCCATAAAAATATGGACATAATAATATCAACATTATAAATGATAAAGATAATAAAATATCTGTAGAATATGATATACTAATGAGAAGGAATTGGCCATTGTCTATGCCTGCAATCCTGGGATTCTGCCTCTCTTTCTTTCTCTAAGTATATATGTATATATATGTATGTGTGTATACATATTATATATGTATGTATATTATAATTTCAGCAATTTCTCAAAACTTGCCCAGGAACTTGGCACTTACGCATTAACCATCACTTTAAACAACAGAAGTGCCTCAAGATCAGCTCCAAGTGAGAGCTCAGGACCCATGCATGTGTCATAGCTCCACACATTTGAGCATCCTTATAGTGCTATATTATTTGTGTTTTAATAAATAAAGCTTGCCTGAAGATTAAAGGGCAAAGCAGCCACACTAATCGTCCATACAGGCCAGGCAGTAGAGGCACACACCTTTAATCCCAGCAGCCACAGGACTGAGTCACAGAAGCCAGGCAGTGGTGGTGCAAGCCTTTAATCCCAGCACTATAGAGGAATGTAAGAAGGGAGGAAGCAGGCCTCAGGCTCAGTCTTTAGTCTGAGGATTCATGGAGATAGGATCTCGTCCATTTCAGTTTTGCTTTTCTGATCTTCAGCTTGAACTCCAGTATCTGTCTCTGGGTTTTATTCTTTGTGCTCCGTGTGTCCTAGGAATACACATTTCCCAGCAGTTTTCTATTCACGATTGCAGGAGGCTCCCTCCAGTGGTTTTGACCCCTCCCTCTCCTCACTGCCTTGCTTTTACCTTTCCTTTTGGAGTCTGAACTCCCAACAAAATGTCCTGGGGATGTAGCTCAGTGGTGTAGCGCTCTTGTTCAGCCCAGGAATGGGGTTGGCAGGGAAGTTGGGAGGGTAAAGCCAGAGTAATTAATTTATTAAGTAATTAGTTCAGTCACAATTTCCATCTGATGACTTAAACCCAGAAAGCCTGTTGGGACCTTAGACCACAACTCCAGCAGCATAACTGTGAAGGTATAGGGGAGCTTTCTCCTCCCCATCACCCAGGATCTTCTGAGAATCCGTCACGTGGTCACAATTATTCTTAAACACGCTTTTTCCTTTCTGAAGAAGCAGACCCAACCAAGGACCAGGAGTCTGGCCCACAGATGGCAGGGCATCCTTCTGAGCTTCCTGCCAAACTGACTTCCAGCTCCCTATTTTAGTGGTGTTGCTGTGATTGATGTCCATTGGAGGAGAGAGGAAACACACATTTTCTGCGAGGTTCACCGTTGTCCACCCTCAGCTGAAACGATCTCATCACGGGAAGAATTAAGGGCACAACAGGAATGCTAATTCTCCTTTACAGCTACCAGGCAAAAACTTACCCCAAAGGCGCTGGAGGGGAAAAGACGAGCTTAAAGACTCTGAAATACTCTGAAATGAATCTTCAGCTTTCCGCAAATCTTAATTTTTTTGTTTTGTTTTGTTTTTCCCTCTTCTCGCACCAGCTTTGTACTTGCGTGCCTGCAGACCCAGGACGGAACACCGCGCCCAGGCGAAAAACCCGCCCAGGCACACAGACTTAATAGCAAACAGATGCCTGCGTGCCGAAGAACTTACTGGGCACCACCAGAAAACAGTTCAGCCCCATCGTTTCTGGGTGGAGAAGTCGCTTTATCTTCTTTGCTTGAAATGATCGGATTTAAAAGCAGGAGTTCCTTTTCCCTTGTGGAGAAGCAGAGAGCCAAATCCTGCTCCGCGCAAAGTTGCGATCCTAAGCGAAGTCTGTCGTCCATTCGTCCGCCTCCCTCCTTTCCCCCGCTAGCTATCGTTCCCTGCTCCCTGGTTTAATTTGTTTTATTTGCTTTGATTTTGGTCCCCAGATCCAGCAAAATTTTCAAGCTTACGTTTGCTGTCTGAGCCGTGTGCGGGTATCGACTTGGGGACATCAGCTTTGGTTCAGATGCAATAGTATGGTATGGTCGCTCTTTGCAGTTCAGAAAATGTCATCAAAACCCCATTCCACCCCCTCGCTCAGGAACTTGACTCTTTCCTACACCTGCAAGTGACAGCTCACACTAATCTAAAAAAAAACCGCCGATGACATCCAGATGGGTTGTTTGACGGTGCCTCCCCACAAGGGCTAAAGGGGCGCACAGGCTGGTGAGGGGTCCGCCCTTCCTTCCAGTCTCTGGTGGGGCGGGGGTAGGTAGGCAGGGATCTGGATCTGGTTAGGGGAGGGGAAAACCATGGTCCCAGACGCCCTATTCAGTCCCAGTCTTCCCAGGCTCGTGGAGGAGGAGGGATAGAACAAGAGAGGAGGGACTGGGCAGGGGTTCCATTGCTGCGCATCCCGTCCTGGGTTTGACCCGCTGCCGCCCTCTCTAGTCTCCCATCTCGCCCACCTCAGACTCCCACCATGAGTCCCCCTTTCCGCTCTGGCATCTATGTGGGCCGCGGGGTGGCCCTCCTGTTGGCCGGGCTGACAGTCGCGCTCTTACTGGCACTGGTGGCTCTGGCTGCCCTGTATGGCAACTGCGCGCGCGTCCAGCCTTTGGAGCAGCATATCCCTGGGGTGAAGGACACCGCATCAACCCCTCCTGGCGGCCAGGAGCAGGCGCGACCAACCCGGACACCAGAGGCTGCTCGTGAGCCTGCGGTGGCCACCACCTCGCAAGACGGGCGACCCCCATCAGGGCCCTGGAATCATTCGCGCCTTCCGCCCTGGCTTGTCCCGCTTCACTATGATCTGGAGCTGTGGCCAAGGCTATGGCCGGATAACCTGTCCTACACGGAGAGTGTGACCTTCACGGGTCGTGTGAACATCACTGTACGCTGCACAGTGGCCACCTCGAGATTGCTGCTGCACAGCTTCTTTCTGACTTACAAGCGAGCGGAAGTGTGGGGTCCCCTGGCCCTGGGCACTAGGAATGCCACTGTAGGCCGCGTGCCAGTGGACAATGTGTGGTTCGCGCTGGACACGCAATACATGGTGCTGGATCTGGGCCAGGTCTTGCAGCCGGGTAGCAGATATGAGCTGCACCTCGGCTTCTCTGGCCAAGTGCTTCAGTACGTCTCAGAGGGGCTGTTCCTGGACCTCTACACCGACCAGGGCAAGCTCAGGTAAGGGCTTGCAGCCCAGTCCCGCATGCATCCCAACCTAGCAGTTTTCATTTGTGATGCTTCTGCCCCAAGAAAGACATTTCCTCCTCTCCCATAGCCAAAGGCAAAGACTTCCTTTTCCCCCCCTCCACTGAAAGTCTGCTAAGAATAAAGTTAATGAGACCCAGGCTCCCCCTCTTGTTACTTTCCAATCCTACTTCTGCTGCCCATCCGACTTGTCCGCGTGGAGGTTGTTTCACCTCCGGAGTTTATCGTTTTTGTTGTTGTTTTAAGAAAGTCTTTCTCTACCCAGAAAACCTAACTGTCCAAACAGCTTCCTAAGGATTAACACTTTGTCTTCCCTTCCTAAGGATTAATACTTTGACCAACAACAACTGTTAAGACCTAAGGATGCCCTAGAAACACGGCTGTTCAAACCCATGTCCCGCCAAAGGGGTCAGCACCTGCCAATGCTTCTGGCCTTAGAGCTGGAGAAGCTAGGAGCCTTCTTTGGTGTAAGATTCTCTGCTCCCAGAGCCCTGGGCGCTAAGCCTTGCTCCATTTAGCCAGGATAGCTGTGGCTCTACAAACACGGCCACAGAAGCATTATTTGTTTCCATATCCTTTTCTGTTTGTTTGTTTTACTAAGGTTTTGCAAAAGCTTCAGAACAGCAATTCATTTATCAGTTCCTCTTCTTTCACTGGCAGTCTGTGGCATCTGGTGCGTGCGTATAGCTGAGCTCTGGAGCCTGACCCTTCTGGAATTCCTCTGGTGGGGTTTGTGAGCCCACATAATTGTACACATGGTCTTACACTCGCTTGTGAAAATGTCTCTGACGGAGGCGCGGGGGGGGCGTTTCCAGCCACCCTCAAGAAGTTTCTATCACACTGCTCTGAGGTCACACTCCTGAAACCCTGACGGTGTTGTGAAAATCGGATGATAACTTTTCCCATTCACCCATTGGAGGATCATTTGCAGGCCGCATAACTTCATGCACGTTGGGCTTTATTAGAGACTATGTTCCTAGATGCTCCTAGATGCTGGGGGACGGGAACCACACTGAAGTCCACACTAATCTCCTCCTTACACTTTTTTCAAAGTTCCCAAGGTCTTAAATAGGTTTAATGAGTTGCCGTAGTAGGTATGCAGTCTTTGAAAGGATGATGAGTTGGTTTTCCATTTTTCGGTGCTTTAATTCTTGAAAAACAACTTAAAATTATCTCTTAAGGATCATGTGTGAAGCAAGATCTACTTCACTGAGAATGGCCTGACACACCTGTGCCTTAGTCCCGCAGAGGGAAGAGCTGGAATGCAGGGCACACCTGGCAGAGGTATCTACTGTCCACAAATCTTGGCTTGTTTGCTGGGCCCTCCCTTCTTTCTCTCTGTCTTGGCGGGGCTATGCCCAGACAAGCTAACCTGGGACAGGCGTCCCTGTCAATTTCCCTATTGTACCAGTTAAGAGGCACCAGATTTTCAGGACATCAAAGCCCAGGGTCTAGAATTGGGGCGTCTGAAGAGATACCACCAACAAGTTGTTCTTCCTTTGCTTCTAGACAAAAAGATGATTGAAGCCAGAGTCTCAAAGAACCTGGGCACAATGATGGCCGGTGGTACAGTGAACAGTGGGAGTTGACCAGGCCCTAGGTCAGCTGTTGAAATGAGCAGCTGAAAATGAACTATGCTGGCTGAACCTGTTGCCAGACCTCCCTAAGTCTGTTCCTCTGTTCCTGGGACAGACACAGTGAACAGTCAGCTTCAGAGCACTGTGACAATGGATGAGACAGGCGAGACCTATCAGTGAGTGGCACACAGCATGAGCTGTGGTGCCTGTGGGAGGTAGGTCAGCATAATCCTTCTAGGGGTAGGCTTGTTATCCCAACACAGAGGCTGCCAAGTTCTGGTACCTATGACTCCAAGAAGGCTGCCAGGAAGGAAAATACAAGGGGCTGGAGAGTGGGGAGTTTTCAATGAGCAGGGGTGGAGGTTCAGTTTCACCAGATGGCATACCAGTTTATATAAGTTATCAAGGTGAGGACATTCTGGTCTCTTCCAATTTTTTGATAATTTTTTTATATGAATGGTTGTTGAATTTTTTGAAATGCTTTTTTTCTGCTTAAATTTTTGTGGTTATGTGGTTTTTCTTCTTGATTAGAATCTTAATATATATTATATTGGTTGATTTTGAATGTTGATCCAGTCTTAATTTCTTACCCTTTGCATGTAGAGGTTACTGAACGGTGAGGTTGGTGGGTGCCTTTACTGTAGAGAGGACGGTTTGGATGAGAGAGAGAAGGAAAATGGAGAAAGCAAGTGTCTTGCCTTTCTAACCTCCTATGTTTGGCAAGGGCATGACATGAAAGTAATTTCTGTTTAAAGTTATTTTATTTTATGTGCATGCATGTTTTACCTGCATATATGTCTGTGCATCACGTGCTTGCCTGGTGCCTATGGAAGCCAGAAGAGGGCATGTCATCTGCTAGGACTGGATTTAAAGAGCTGACCAATGGGTGCCTGGAATCAAACCCAGGCTCTCTGGAAAAGCAGCCTGTGCTTTTAACCTCTGAGCATCACTCCAGTCCCCTGACAGTGTTCCTAGGGAAAGAACAGAGGTAGCCTGGGATGAAAGTCAATGTAGGACATGAAATCAAATGAAAAGTTCTGGAGACTGAGTCTCACCACCCCAGAACTGTCCCTATCACAAGCAAGGCAGGAGTGTCTGGATCTGTCATGTTGACTGTAGACTGACCTTAAGGTCAGATTCATCCTACTATGTAGGAATACAGGCAAAGCAGTTCCAAGGGAACCTTGCTAGCCTGGTGCTTCAGCAAGTGTGGCTTCTAATTCACAGAACACATGTGCGGTGGGTCATGGGCCCTAAACAATACAAGTGATTCCTGTGGTCCTTTAGAGGTCTGAGGGGACCTGGAATTTCTCGTGTGACCGGAGGGTATTGACTGGATAGTTATGCCATGCCAAGCATGAAAATAACCACGGTGATGGATGCTATATAAGTGATTGCCCAAGACATCTTCAAAGGGAGGCCCAGGTGATGGGCTGAACACATAGGAGCCCAGAAGAGGGTCTTAGCGTCACGGGGAACCACAGAGTCTTGATTATTGTGAAGGAGTGACACACAAGCCACACCCTGCCAGAGCATGCTGTCATGCCAATCTGTCCAGGATGAGGACTCTTCTCGAGATTTCTCCTCTTCCTTTTCCTTTATACCATGGCATTTGGGAGCAGAAAGATGCAGCTTAGATTTCTTATCCTAAAGAACAGGTAAGTCTTTGGAAAGAAGTTTGGGTTTGGAGTTGACGTTTCCCAGGAAGAAGAGTGATTTACACAGTAGCAACGAAAATCCTCTAATTGATGAGCTTGCAGGGTTTTTTTGTTTATTTGTTTGTTTGTTTGTTTTCTGTGTCACAAGTGAAAATATAGACTCCAGAGTCTGAGGAAATTGGTTTCAGACAGTTTGTTTTACACCTCTGAGTTCTGGAAAGTACATTTTGGTGACAGCCTGCCAAGATCTTACCATCCAGCACAAACGACTGAGTTACAGCGTTCTGTTCCATCACAGCTTCTGTGCAACTGTTACACACTCCAGAAAACACTCGTGCGCCTACCAACTGTGCTTTGCCCGTGTGCTGCTGACCTTTGAACCCACTGCAGAGAATGTGTATTATGTTCCTACTTGGAAGGACATTGGTTCAGTTGGTGATGGTCCCTTCATCAGAGAAGTCTGTTTTGTTGTTGTTGTTGTTGTTGTTGTTGTTTTGTATGTACTACATGAGTCCACCAAACACCCTAAACTACAGAACAGTTACAACTTGACTCTGGCCATTTTAAAGAAGAAACCTTTTATCCTGCAGATCCCACCAATCGGACAATACTGGGAATCTGTTTCTGCTCCTTGAAGATGACCTTGCCTCCCCCCAACCCTTTTTTTGTTTCACTAAGATCAGCAGGGACCCCTGAACTAGCTGTTGTAGGGTGACAATGTGACAATATTTGCTATGATGGTCTTTTTAGCTACATCTGCACTTGATGGTTTGCAAGACTTGTATAAGGCAAGGATGGATACTAGAAGGCCGTGTCTAACTGTGAAATAAATATATCTTTTAATTTTGTTTTGAGGACAGGCTCTTGCTGTTCAATCTAGATTGGCCTCCAAATTACTATCCTCCCACCTCATCCTTCCGAGTGCTAGAATTATAGGCATGCGCTGAGGAAAATAATATTTAAAACAATACCACCTGCTTGTGGTCACTTCCTTCTGTTGTAGCATAAACAACAGAAATGCCAGTTCTGTCTTTAATCCCAACACTCAGGAGGCAAAGGCAGGTGGGTCTCTGTGAGTTAGAGGCCAACCTGGTCTACAAAGCAAGTTGTAGGACAGTCAGAGCTGTTACACAGAGAAACCCTGTCTCAAAAAAAAAAAACAAAAACAAACAAGCAAATAAACAAAAAATGCCAGCCCATTCTTGAAGTGCCCACGGCAGTTTCTGAAAGGCTGTCCAGGGTAGGACACATTTCACACCAGCCTTCTTCAGTTTTCCCAGCTCCAGCTTTCTAACATCTGGCGTTTCTACCATGAATCTTTTACGGTCCTTTTTCCTTTAACCTACATATCACAATATTAAAAATAAGTTTCCTTTTTTATACAAACTTATAAGATACTATTATTTTCAGTATGTGGCTATTACAAAGAAATCTTCCAGAAATATCCACATACAAATCTTTGTGCAAATTCACCTCTTTTGAGTGGGACAAATGGCTGGATTACATGGTAGGTGGACGTTTGGAGAATCTAAGAAGTTATTTTCCAAGGTGTTTGACCACTTGTAATTATCATCACTAGTATCAGAGAATTCTAATTGCTCCATAGCTTTTCCCAACACTTGGTATTGGCAGGCCTTTCTCTCTTAGCCACTCAAATAGGGGTGCTTTTTTTTGCTGTATTGATCTCACTCAGATAGACACTGGAGTTACTTGGTGGTCCCTTTGGACTTCTTGAGCCTTGATTCTAAACTGGCTGAGACCAATTCTACAAATTTCTTTTACACTAGGGTCACTTTAGTTCACTACCCAGCCTTTGTCTTCCTAACTCTTCCACTTATTTTAAGTCTTCTTTCATTAGCTTTCAGAACTAGGCATGGTGGTGCATCCTCTTAATCCCAGCACTTGGGAGGCAGAGGCCAGACAGATCTCTGTGAATCTAAGGCCAGTCAGGGCTGCATAATGAGACCTTGTCTCAAAAAAAAATCAATTGGCTTTAGAAATATTCATTCATAGACATGCTTTGCTATATTTATCCTCAATATGGAGGCAGAAGCACTGATTCTGGTGTCACTTAGCTTGTTCTAAGTTACGAGGGAATGAGAGTCATATCTGTAAGTTAAGATGTCAGGCTTTTGAAAGTTCCTCTGTACTTTAAAGTACCTTTCATACTCCATGCATGTGTTTGTGTCTAGAAGCTCAGGAAATAACTTTTGGGGAGTTGACTTTCTCCTTCCACCTGGGGATCACACTAGTGTCATCTGGCTTGGCAACAAGTGTCTTTCTTAACCCAGATACTTTACTGGCCCCCACTTCTTAATTTAGTTAGAACAAACATATAACCATACTCTTGAATTCTTAGGAATATCCTTGCATTCTGATCATGGTATTCACCCGATCAAAGATAAGCAATAGCTGGGAGAAAGTTAGAGAAAGGAAATGAGAAGGCTCCAGGGAAGGAATTACAGAGGAGTTATAAAAAAATTCAGATCTTTATTGAGATCAAATAAAGGAGACAGTAATATGATCAACATTGGGCAGAGTGAACGGGGTCTGAAAGACTTCCTTGAAATTGCTTTTACGCAACTTCTGACAATGGTGCTGAGAGAATGACACACTCTCCAAACAGAAAACCGAGCAATACTGGGAAAGAATTTGCATTTCTCAAAACAAGGTTAGTGAACTGTAGTACCAGGCACACGATGCTGATGTAGAGGGAGGAAGGAGGTAATTTCATACCTGGAATAGGCGGTGAACTCATATTTTGTATGACCAATGGTTTCTCTGGGAGGTGATTTTGCTAGCCATCCTGTAGCTTTTGAAAACAAATGTGATCAGCATATCATGAAAACATGCGTCCGTGCATATAAACAGCTTTGATTTCCCCACTGTTATTTACAGTTTAATGTGTGTTCCAATAAGACTAGGCACAAATCTTCATATTAAGGCTGGATGAGGCAACCCAGTAGGAGGAAAAGGGTCCCAAGAGCAGGTGAAGAGTCAGAGACACACCTACTGTTTGAGTCCCACAGGAACAGCAAGCTACACAACCATAACATATATGCAGAGGACCTAGCTCAGACCCATACAGGCTCCATGAGTGTCGCTTTAGTCTCTGTGAGCCCCTATGAGCCTAGGTTAGTTGATTCTGTGGACCACGTTATTATGGTATCCTCAATCCCTCTGGCTCCAAGTCACAGACGATTGACAATTGCTAAGTCATAAATACAGTCAGAGACAAAAACAAGACAACCTTACTACAACAGTACACATATTTGCTGTTGATGCTCCCTTTACACCCCTGCATCTTTTCTACCAGCTCCAGGACCTGATTTGGGGCAGACACCTGCAGTAGGGTGGGTACAGTTATCCATCTCTTGATTTTATGCTTCCATACCTCCTTGCCCATCTTAATAGCTGCTGGTGCAACATCCAGGGGTCTGGTGAGACAGACACCATAAGAAGAGGTAGGTAACATGTACTTTTTAATGGAACTTGTCCTCTTGTCATTTGCTTACTCGAGCACAGCACATGCCTTATTTTCCTAGCACACGTATCTCTTTTGACACGTGCTAGCTTTCTTGCCATTTGTCTTTCTCCTATACATCCCTTGACTTAGCCGGGGATTATCTTATTGCTCTGCTTGGGTCGTCAGTTACATCACTGGGTCCTCAGTCTAACAGTAAGGTAATGTGTCTCTACGCTGCTTCATCCTCTTGCTGGTGGCTCTACTGGACAGGATCCCAGAAAGTACCCACTATGGTTCACAGTGTCTTGGGCTGCAGTGTTCCACGGAGCACATTCATTCCTCCCTTGCCTAGGACTGCTTTGTAGCTGGAGGCAGGAACATTCGTCTGGCTCTGCCTCTGAAGCAGCCAGCTGTTCAGTCACCTCTTGGGTCCTCAGTGGGTAGAAGCAGAGCCCAGGCTTTGGGTCAGCTTCAGTTATGTTCAGGGTGAATGAACACCAACTTTCTTCTTTCAGCTTTAAGGAATATTCAAGCTGCTTTCTGAGAGCCTCTTTCCTCTCCATTAGCCCAATGATAGAGCTCGGTGCTTCCGTCCAACTTCCCAACAGCGTGTGAGTGTTGGTAACAACCATCCACTGCCTGCTAAGACTTCTCTTCTCTGACTCCTCTTCACTCCCTGGCTCTCCTGTGTCCTCTTACATCTGAACTGTCCAAAGAGGAACCTTCTGAATCTTAAGTCCATTTGCTTTGTGGAACTTCCTAACCTAATTTGGCATCATTCATTGGAATTTTGCCGCTATTATATTTTGTTGCCTGGTGGAAACTATAGTTTTCAGATCCTCTTACTCAAGTAAAAAACAAACATGATTCATGGGAAGGTCGTTGAACCACAGTCCAGTGGTTGAACATCTGGCTGCATTAAACGTTTGGATTTCTCGGTGTGTGTTGCATGAAAGTATTTAAGGAGTGGGATATCATAACTCTTGAAGAATTTTACTTAATCTCTGACCAGCTCTGTTGTTTAGCATTTGTTAGCAGACAATGTAGACTTATGGAGCTCATAAAGTAACTTGGAGTGAAATGATTTACTGAGTGCATGTAACAGATCTCTTTTTAGTGGAAATAGACCTACTCTCCAAGTGCAAATCCCTTCTAGCTCCAGAGAGTGGTGAGGCCATGATTCTAGAGCAAGAGGAAGGGGAAGACATTCCACAGTACTGAACCACTAGGAGGCAAATTCCCCTACAGCAGTTCCTTCACCAGCTGCCCACTCCAGAGACTTAGCAGACACCATATTAGCATATTTCAGTGAGACCTGAAGGGAAGAGAGAATGGCAGAGTGTCCTGTGTTCGGAAGGCTAGACAGCTTCTGTCTCCGCTGGCAGAGCAAGAAGGCAAAGACACTCAGTGTGAGATTCCCAGATGTGGCATCCAAGATCAGGTGGCTGCTGCTTGCCTCTGGCCTTTGCAGTTAAGATGAAGAGCCAAAAGGGCTGTGAGTTGCAGGGACTTTTTTCAAACTGTATCCTGGACAGGGAAACAGTTATAGAAAACCCAGGACAAGCCCTTTTCTTTCACTGGCCAGGAAACTTGAATCACAGACTTGGAAACATTTACCGTGTTTGGTTTGCTAAAGTGGTGATGTTCTTCATGCTTGAGATTCATAAACTCTGTGAAGTCACAGCAGGGGAGATGCTGTCAAACTTCTCTTCCCGGGGTTTGTGTTCAGCGTTTGGCTTCCTGAGTGTCTGTAGATGGGCTCTATAATGAGAGGTGCCTTTTCACATTATAGTATGCTCCTTGGCCCAAATGTCACCATATGTTCAGAGTGTTCTACAGTTTTGGGGGGTATGGACTTCCCAAAGAGCATGGATGAACCCTTGAGGGGATTCCTTCTACCAGCTCCAGGTGACTTAAGCAGGACCACCTCATAGACTTTGTCTACATTTTCTTAGGTATGTTTAGCCCTCTTTCCCACCCCCTCTCTTAGAATCATGGTTTTAGAGATCTCAGTGGCCATTCAGACCATCTCACTACATCCACACATTCTATGGAAAAGATGTCTAGAGACTTTAAAGTGCCTTTCTTAAAGCTACATGACTTTAAAATTTTTATTCTGCTGATTTTAGCGGAGAACTCTGGTGACCAAAAAACAACATACAATGTTTCATTGTATCTCCTTTCAAACAAAGCAACCCAAGTCATAAAACGGGCCATTTTGACTATAACACACAATGCACAAGTATTTCAAGTCTTTTGTATGTCTTAATAAAGCTGCCAATATTTTCTAACAGCCCCAAAGCTGAGCTAATGCTTATTCAACAGTTGTGAAGACATCTTCCATTGTAAATGACCCAATCAAAAAAGAAGAAAAACTAGACAGAACCCCTAGCTTCTGGTAGTTTGGAACTGGGGAGAGAAAGATGATTTTGATTCAGTTTGTGGTCAGGTATAATTCTGGCAACTTTGGATAAGTTTATCATTAATGTCGATCAACTCACCTATGAGGTAATGGCCCTTAGGTCTTTTCTAAACTTCAGCAGTACTGAGTACGTCTTGTCAGGTTGGAAGATGTTGGTGATTTGGTGTTCAGTTGTTCATGAATGAATGATACATGAAATAACATGTGCTCTCAAGTAGCAACACAAAGGAGAGCATCATATTTTCCACACAGAGAGCTGAAGCTCAGGATCTGCGAAGTGACTTTCCCAGAATGGCTCAGCTGGTAGCAGGATGACCAGGCCTTGTAGCCAAATTTGCTACCGTGAAACCACAGGCTTCCTTCCAGCCTGTACAAGCAAGGCTATAATAAAATGAGGGAAATGAACAAGCCAAACAGGGTGGCTGCAAATTATAGCTTTGTCACAGTAGCGTTTGGACATCCCCAGCGGGATTTCTGTGAGACGGTGCGTTCTTATTTTTCACAAAAGTTTCTGAAAGTCCTAGCAACTTGAGTGCCCTCCTAGAGCTGTGCAAAGTTTTGAATGTAAGCAAAGAGGCTCTTCTGCAATGGAAGAGAGATTTGCTGAGGTGAAAAATGGACGGTACAGGCCCTCTCAAGATGTTTATGTTAGTTTGGCTTTATTTATCTACAAACTGTCGACAAAAGACGGATGATAAGCCCAGGACCTCAGATGCAAGGGAAGTTCACATTTAACATTGTCCTCTACAGCTGGGTTCCCAGGGTGTCTTGGCAAATGCAATAACAAGACTGAGGAGAAAGCTTATTGCTGAGAGCCATGCCCTTCAGACGCTCTGGCCGGATGTGCTGGGGGTGAACCTAACATCACGTTTTTTTTTCCCTAAGCGTTCTGCTGTAAATCACCAGGGCATCATGGCAGTGTGCTATTCTTTGTAATTTTCCATGGAAATAGGAAAAGCCACAGTTGGGATGTGGCAGATCTCTCTGCAACTGTAGGACATAATGTTCAGTTGGTGTGTACCCATATGGTTGACCCCCAGAGGGGTCCAAAATAGAACTGTACGTTTTCAATTAGAAAGAAGAGGGAACATTTGAGAAAGAGGGGAAGATGGAAAGAAAAAGCATAGACATTCTTTAGACTGACTCGCCCTTTGGTGACAGATGAAAGCAACAGCCAAGTCTCAGAGAAACCATCCTAGCTTTCCAAAGACTGACATTCCGCGAGTGTGTTTGTTCCTGCTTTGCTTGTGAAAGCTTCATGATGTAACGAGACAAAAATCATTTTGTGGTTTAAAGTTAAAGAGATCATTATTATTTTAGTTCTTACAAGAGCCCCAAGATGCTGTAGAAGTTAGAGAGAGGGGGGGGTTGGGGGGTATAGCTAAACCTGGTGTATTAAAGAGCTTGTATTGTGTTGTCTTTCTTACTGCCGTCTCTAAAACATGCATTCTCTCTCTCTCTCTCTCTCTCTCTCTCTCTCTCTCCATTGATTTAAGAAAAAAATTTCCCCAAATGTATTTCAGAGGCCTGATTGCAACTCAAATGGAACCAACATTTGCCAGGACTGTTTTCCCCTGTTTTGATGAGCCAGCTCTGAAGGCAACTTTCAATATTACAGTTATTCATCATCCTGGCTATAAGGCTCTTTCCAACATGCCACAGCTAGGTAAGCAATGCTTCCTGCCATTGTGTAAATGTGAAAACGTTGGCTTTCATGTCCGCTTCCCTGGGCAGTGTGTTAGTGGCCTTCATCTCTTGCAACCGTGGAGAGCAGTCACATGAGACAAGTGTGGACCCTCACACTTGGAAAAGATAGATCCCTATTCTTTCTCAGTGGGGATCTGGGGACATGATACTGCCTCTACATGCTGACAGTCTATCTGCCCATTAGTTAGTCCACAACTATGGGCCCTTACTGATAACAGGCTGGTGCAGTTGGTCTCAGCAGATGCACAGATGTGTTTTATTCGCCCTGGGTGATTTTCTTACCTTGACTGCACTGGTTTCTAACTTCTAAAGATCCAGAGACATGATATAAAATTCTAGACATTTGGTTCCTTGGTAACTCTAGTGTTCAATTCATGCTGGACTTGCAGCATTTATATGACTTTAATAAAAGAAAACCAAGGACAGGTTAGCCTCTTTGTGGTAACCTGAGCTGTCATAAACTGCCCCAGTCTCCTTCTTACTATGTATTACCCCATGATATATTAGACGGTCAGCCCTCCCCAGTCTTTGAGTTTGCAATTTCAGCATTAGGCTCCAGACTGCTGCTGAAGATCCCTCTGAAACCTGACAAAGGGGGAATTGCAGTTTTGAGTCACTTTGGACTCAGGCATGTCTACATTAAATGCTGCAAGATGTGTGCTAAACGAGGAAACAGAAGCAGGTGGAAAGAAAGGGTACCGACTGGGCAGAAAGCATACAGTGCTCATGGGCTTGACATTAAGTTACGTTCCCGTCACTCAGGATGCTGATTCCGACCTAAGATTTCATCACCGGGCCCTTCAAATGTACCTTTTATTTATTTAAAACTTATTACAATTGTGTAGGTTTGTGGCATAAAGTGTGATGACCTGATTCATGCATGCAGTAGGTAATGAGTGTAGTGGAGTCACCCTAATAATAGAAAATATTTTAAACCTGTTCTGGGGACTGGGGAAATGACTCGGTCAGTAAATGCTTGCCATACAAGTGGGGGAATATGAGTTTGAGCTCCAGCTGGGCATGGTGAGTACAACTGTAATCTCAGTGCTGGGGAGGCAGAGGCAGGGGGTTCCCTGGGGTCTTGCTGGCCAGCCAGTCCAGCTGAAGTGAGGAGCCCCAGGTTTAGAGTCCCTGTCTCAAAAGGCAAGATGGAGAGCAGTTGACCAAGATGTTCTGTGCTGATCTGGGTAAGCACGTGTACACACATATGCACACTCAATATGTACACACATAAATACTTTTGAACAGCATACTAATTTTGCATATTCTGGAGTTATAGTGTGATATTTCAGGGTCGTTGACACTTTTTATCTCCTTATTGCTAACTTGTGTTTGGATCCTGAATGACAATGGTTCACAGTAACCTGATGTAGTGTTGATGGTTTACATAGAGAAAACCCGACCTCCTAGACTACAGGGAGTTCCTAGGAAGGAGTGGTCAGTTGGCAGCTGTCTTGACACATTGTTTCTAGGTTGCGTTGCATGTTATCTAGGTTTACGGAGGTTTGGACTAAAATATTCCTGCAGGTCAGTCTGAAAGAATCAATGGGAATGGGAGCAGATGGACGGTCACTACCTTCCACACCACACCCCGCATGCCAACTTACCTAGTCGCTCTTGCTATATGTGACTTCGACCACGTCAGCAGAACTGAGAGAGGCAAGGAGGTGAGTAGCGAGGGGCCTGCACACAGGGAGCAATGTGCTGTTTGTGTGTTGTTCAGCTACTGTACCATATAAGTTACTACTGTGTTCCTCTTCCTCCTGCCAAGTCCCGTGGAAATGTGGCTTCGTGGAATGGGATGCACCAAGCTGGATATGGTAGCATGCACTTGTAAACCCTGCACTTGAGAGCTCAAGAGTCATGAATTTCAGGCCAGCCGGGGCTACATAGTGAGATTCTGTTTCTTCCCTTTTCACTAAATTAAAAAATAAAGGGGAGGGGGAGGTAGGGACAAGCTATACTTTTCCATGATAGCTCTGCGTAACTGTTTCTTTGGAAAGACTGTACGTTAAGCCCAGTCCTCAAGGCACATTCTAAGCACCCACCTCCTGTTTCTGCTTTCCCTGAAGGCAGGAGAGAAGAGACAATGGTTGAGCTAGCCCTAGGAGATATGCTGCTTACTGGATGAGATTCAAACTGTTTAGCAGCCAGGATGGCCCGGCACTGAGCAATAAAAGCAAGACCCTAACAAGTCGCTGGCGTGACATGTGTAGGCTGTCATTCTCACTAAGGAGCTAGGCTCTGTACAAGACTTCCTCAGAGTCGTGTAAAGCGGGGGAGCAGCCTTTGTCCTGAAATTCTTCATTTTCATCTTGTTGTATTCTCATGAGAGCATAAGATTTTCAGAAAGTATCTTGGTTTCCGTGACAATGCTTTCCACACTTGCTTACTCCCTGTTATGGAATATGGAGGTAACTAAGGCCAATGCCTTACACCCAGTTCTTTCGGATTTTCTTGGCTTCGTTGGGTGAGAAAGGTCAAGCTGTGCAGCTTGCTGAGCATCCCTCGGGCTGGGCTGAGATCTTCCAGGCTCATCCCATTGACGTATGGAGACAAGCAGGCTGGTGGTGAGTCAAGCTCCATCCCTCCTCGCCTAATGAATCACTCACACAGTGTTGGATGCAAGCAGCAGCTTATCATCTTCCTGAGCTGCTGGCTCCCGGCCCTGCTCCTCTTGCTGAATAATTACTAGGAGGTCCTTGACACTCACAGACATAACACTGGCCTAGTCAGAAATCCGTGGCATAGATCAATGAATCTGCTTAGGTATGATTTAGAAGCATGGTTTGAGCCTGGCAGGAAGCAGCAGGCCTCTCATTTCCCATAGCTAATGAGAGACCCAAGGTAGTCCCTCAGGCCCACACCAAATAGCTTATGGTCAGCCTTCGCAATCAGCAATTCTTGCGAAAGGATAAAATCAGTTTCTTCCTCAAATGTCGCCCTATTTTAAAGCTGCCATAGAAACAAAAAGGAACAAGAGAAAGAAAATGAGGCCTGAGTTATCAGTGGAAGGCTGTGCTTGGCCATGGCTGAGCACCACAAAGTGAGTAAATCTGTGTCTTCTATGAGATAAACAAAATGCAAGCCAGGACTAGTGCTCAGCTTATCCCAGTACCCACTCAGTAAGAGAATGCAGTTAAGTAAAGCATGAGGGTAAACAGAGAACACGCTGCAGGGGTGACAACAGCTAACTTGGTGGACTTGGGCAGCACAGGTATTTGCAAAACAATCTTCTCTGATGTCCAGATCTGCCATGTCCAGGGATGGCTATCAAAACTCACAGGTGGGGTAGGTGTGATTTTGAAGGAACTTTACAGCTACATCTAAAATGGTCCATATTGGCTTGTGTTTCTTGCTTCCTCCTAAGGGCTATACACCCTCCACCTCCAATATGAAATACCCATCATTTGTCTTGCTTTGGGCATGCAGAATGGTCATGTGTGGGAAGAGATTCATATACTGAAAATTAATGAGCAAGTATTCACTGCTGATGCTATTATTTTGATGCATCAGCATCAAAAGACTACAGCTAAAACCCAGGTTGTATCCACTAGCTCCATCCTGTAGAATGTTTCTTCCAAGCCTAGTGGGGCTTCCCAACTTTGGTCTCAGAAGCCATAAATTTAGTGGAAAAGCAGATCCAAGGCCCGAGGCCATCTTTTTTCAGCTAAATGAGGCCTCTGCAGCACCCAGGAGGAAGAAATCAGGAAGGGAATCCAGGCTAGAGCCTCAAAAACAGGTGGTTGTATTTTGTGAACAAGGAACATTACCAAACGCTCACATAATAATAAAAAAATCACATAATTCAAGACAAATGTTCCAAAGAAATAAGAGCATGGTGAGATAAATCTGTTCCTGGAAAGCATGCGCCTGTGTGATGCTGTTGTTCATGCTTAGCCTTTTTGGATAAGGTTCTGCAGAGAGCATTTCTTTAAGTTAACAGAACTCACATAAGGACACACTTTGTAGTTCCCATGCCTCTAACTTTTGTCCCAAGGACTTTCATTTTCATGTGTCGTCCTTGGCATCAGCATTGACAATTCCCAATTCTATGAAAAAAATGACAGACAGAGAAAAAAGGTTGTAGAGCATAAGGTGATCCCACATCACTGCAGCCCTTCAGCTTGAAACAGGAGTGTGGTCACGAAAGCTACACAGACTCATTCTCGGGTACCAAGCAATAATGTGTTTACATAAAAGGACATTAAATGGCAGAGATGCCTTTTTACCAGCAAACATGGGAACATCACTGCCAAAGAGTGGAGACTATAACTCGCTAGCTTCAACAGGTTTAAAATCATAAGACTTTACAAGGGTTTTTTTTTAAATTTGGGGGCTCAATCTGATTCTCAATTTTGAAATGCAATAACAGGACTAATAATTCTGTAATTATTAAACCATTCTAAATATGCAAGGTTCAGATTTTGTTTTACAGTATGCCATCACTCTTAACAACACAATTCTGTTTTGGATCACTGGACTATTTTAAAAAGGGAAGGGAGGATTTGAGGTTTCTTTTACATGGAATTTACAAGAATTATTCTGTGATTACAGAATTACACATTTTTAAAAGATTTATTTTTTACCTCTTATTATTTAATTTTTTTCATACAGCATATTTTGATTATATTCTTTCTCCTCTCCAAACTTCCCAGATCCTCCACACCACCCTACCCACCTAAACTTCATCTTCTTTCTCTCTCCCAAACAAGCAAACCAACCACAGAAACAAAACAAAACAGAAAAACCAAACAGGCAAAACCCACCAAAGCCCAACAAAAGAAAAGCACACATAAAACCATGGCATTTCTTTTGTACTGGTCGCCTATTCTTGAGCATAAGGCCTGCCCTAGAGTGTGATTGGTATTCCCACTCTCAGTGTTATGAAAACTGACTTCCCTCTCCCAGGTGGTATCCGTTGAAAATAACTTCTAGGTTAGGGGCAGGACTTTATGCTGGAATTTTGTCTGGCTTGACCCTGTGCAGGTCTTATGTGTACTTCACAGTCTCTGTGAGTCCATATGTGTTTCTTCCTCCATTTCCAAAAAGATCCCCAAGCCTTCAACAGAGGAGTGTGATGCAGACATCCCACTTAGGGCTGATTACTCCATAGCCTCTCACTATCTGCATGCTATCCAGTTGTATGCCGCTGTGTAAATTACCATCTACCGCAAGAAGAAGCTTCTCTGATAAGAGTTCAGAGATACATCGATCTATGGGCATAGCAATATGTGCCAGTAGTTGTTTTATGACTATGGTATTTCAGCAGAAGAATAGTAGGAGGTTTTCCCATTGGGGCCATGACTTACCTAGTCCCAGGTTCCAGGGCTCATCAACAATGTCAGGTATGCATTCCTGACATGGAGCAAACATTAAAGTCAACCAAAAGGTGATGTTTGTGCCACTATTATGTTACTGTAGATCACTGGGTTCATAACAAGGTGAGATTGATGCATACTTTTCTCCTCTGATGGTCTAGTCTGCAAACTTCAGAACTCTGAATGTTAGTCAGTAGGGGTGAGACTTCTAGTGGAGCATCAGCTCAAGTACTTTATGTTCAATGGCACAGGTGTGTATTGTCATGAGCAATAAAGTCTTACTGTCAGACTGTGGAGGGTAACCAATATAATTGGCAATCCATGCAATGTTTGAAGGTAATCTATGGGACCTCCTTGACTAACAACTCAGAGATTTAGCCCGTTCCTGGAGGCCTTTCCAAAGGCCTTTGCACTCAGTTTTCCCTGTCCACATCCCTCCTTCACTCTGTTCTCCCAGGACCCTTTCCATTTAATCCTCCTATTCTCGTTTCTTCTTTGTCTGTTTATAATACTATACTCTATTTCCCCTTCTTTAGAAGATTCCCCTCCACTCCCTGGTCTTTCACTAGCTCCTAATCTCTGTGAATATTCTGAATAAAGTTCATGTAAAATTTAAAAGCTGACACCCACATGGAAGAACAAACAGGCAATATTTGTCTTTTGAGGTCTGAGTTACCTTACTTAGGATGGTTGACTCTAGCTCTACTTATTTAACTGGAAATTTTATTTTTCTTAACAGTTGAATAATATTTCATTGTGTAAATGTATTACATTTTCATTATCTATTCATGAGTTGATGGCCATACATGCCAATTCTAACTCCTGGCTTATGAACATGTATGAACAAGTATCTCTGAAGTAAGATAGAGTGCCCTTTTAGTATAGTCTCAAGAATGGTATAGCTGGATCTTGTAGATCTCTTCTCATCTTTTGGAAGACCTTCTGCGCTGGTTTCCATGGTGACTGTCCAAGTTTGCACTCCCACCAGCAGTGAAGTATTCCCTTTTCTCCACATCCTCACCATCGTGTGCGGCATTTGTCTTATTGATCTTGTCTGTTCTGGCTGGGGTAAGATGAAATCTCAAAGTAGTTTTAATTATTTTACTGGGGCTAAGGATATTAAACATCAAAAAAAACTTTTTGAGTCATTTGTGTTTCATCTTTTGAGAACTTTCTTATTCTATATCCCATTTTAAAATTGGGTTGTTTTCTTGATGTTCTACTTTCTAAGTCCTTTGTATATTGTAGATACTGTTAGATGCACAATTAAAAAATGTTTTGCCTATTGGGTAGGCTGCTGTTTTGCTTAAGAGAATGATTATATCCTTTTCTAATCAGAAGCTTTTGAGCTTCATGAGGTCCTATTTATTAATGATTGGTCTCATTGTCTATGCTATCAATGTCCTGTCAGAAATCAGTTCTTGTGACCATGAGTTCAAGCCTATTCTTTGCTTTCATTTCAATCAGAGTCTTGCTGTCTTACACTGATACCCTCTACCTATTTGAAATTGAATTATGTGCAAGGTGATAGATAAGGGCCTGTTTTCATTCTTCTACCTGCTGCTTCCAGTTCGACCAGCAATTACAGATTTTCAAAGTAAAAGTTAATGTAACATACTTCTGGGGGACTCACTGTTAGTCCTTTGCTTGCTGGGATTTTCTCAGCACGTATATGAACTTAAACATTATAAGCACTATCTTAGTTGCTTTTTTATTTCTGAGACAAAGCGCCATAACCAATAGAACAGAGGGAGGCTCACATCTTGATCCGTAAGCAGGAGGCAGAGAGAGAATACTGGGAATATTGCAAGTCTGTTGAAACATCAACCATCCCACAGTGACACCCACTCAACAAGTCATACCTCCTAATTCTTCCTAAACAACTGGGGGACCAAGTATTTAAATATATGAGACTGTGGGGACCATTCTCAAACCACCACAGGTATACAGCTTCTTCCACAGTAACAGGGAGTTGAAATGGACAAGGTGACAGCTTTCTGTCTCAAATATTGCTCTACCTAATTGTTGTGTAATTGTTCTAATTTAGATACGAATCTGGGCCCGGAAAGACGCCATTGCAAATGGAAATGTAGACTTTGCTATGAATGCCACAGGTCCCATCTTCTCATTTCTGGAGGATTTGTTTAATATCAGTTATTCGCTTCCTAAAACAGGTAAAACATTTAAAAAATTTTCAATGCACAACATTTCTGTTCTGCAGGCCCTGAGTTGAGATCGCATGAACATCGATGAACCTCCAATGGCATATTGGAGCCATTTAGCTTTTATTTTGGAGTTAGCCTCATGACTGTTCACCATGGTGTTTGATAGCTCCCAACACGCACAGAGATCTGCCTGTGCTTTCTCTGTTGGGTGCTATGTATCTTGCACCATTTTTATTTCAGCCCCCTCGTGGGTGTCTGGTGGTTCCTTCTCTAGATGGGGGCTTTTTAAAACTCTCTCATACTTACAGATAGCACTGGGCAGTGCTGGGCTCTGGATTCTTTCAGCTAGTAAGCTAGCAAGACTTTAGATATTCTCTAGCTGTGACTCATTAGTTTAGTACTTGCTCTTATCTATAGGTTTTGCCATAAAAAATTAGAATCATGTGTGAATGTAATATGATCCTTGAGGATTTGTGTAAATATTTTGTCTCTCATAGATCTATATGATTTGCCTGTAAAGTTTTGCAAACTGCTCAGCTCAGAAAGTTGCTCAATGTGGTTTTTTTCTTCTTCTGTTTAAATTGTGCGTGACGTGTAAATTTATTTTCTTCCTCCATGTTTTTGAAATCTTGGGAACACTATGCTCTGCCTACACAGGCAGATGGTAGAAGAGGGTGGGGAGAAAATATTTGGGCTGTGAGGCTCTGCAGAGTCTCTGCTGCTCAAGCATTTTAGTTTAAGGGGGATGAAGGGCGGAGGGTAGGGGAGCAGCTTAAGCCTGGTCAGAAATCCCATTTTGCCTGTCAGGTAAGGAGCTGACCGCAGCAGGCATCTGAACTTGCCAACCAAGTTCCTAGCTCTTCCATGCTAGAGGAGCTTAAGGTAGCTAGTTCTTGCCAATAAAACAAACACACAAATATGCTCCCTAAGGAAGACTCCAGAGTAACCCTTGTTCTCCCATGGCATCCTGTCCATTCAGTGCGACCCTTTGTTTCCTTCCTCGTCCTGCAAGGCACTTACTGTCTTTCCAGTGCTACTTGTTGCTAGTGCACATCAGCACCGTTTCTGCCGGAACAGTCTTTATGTGGTGTCGCCCTCCAACCTGTTCTCCTACGTGAAGCCAGACTCTTCGCAGGGAAGGAACCGATCATGTTCAAGTCCTCTTTAAAAATCTCCCTGTGGCTTCTCACAGCCACGAGGATGGAGTCTGAATCCCAACTTTACAACCATGTACCATCCTATCCCAGGAGTTGGGCACTTCCCGGCAATGATGGGTGCCCTGGCACAGTCGCTGCGCCCTCCTCGGTCCTCCAGGCTCTTCACACCATATGCACTTCGCTCACCTTGGAATGTCTTTCACTTAACTGGATAATTCACCTTTCCTATTTGTTAGCTCAGACAAAAAGGTCTTTGGCAGAAGATTGACGGATAGTAAGACAGGCACTCAATAGAAGACTCCACAGCAATGAAAACCAAGTACCCTTTCTAAAGCTGAAAACACAAAAGTGATTTTATATAATGAAATAAAATAGAATGTATAATCTATTCAAAGCAGGGGAACAGTAAATACAAAACACGACAGAAAACAGCATCTAAAGTTGAAAATTTTATCATCTGGCCTTTTGCAGAAAAAACTGATCAACCTCAGTCAGTTCTAAAGGGTTAAGTGTTAGACCCATGGTTGCTTCTATTGTTATTTTGAAAAAAATTAAATGTTTGTATAAAATAATGCAGGATCATGTGGGAATGAATGGTGATAATTTGTTTTATAAAAATCCCAATGATTTTGCTTAATGAAATTATACTCATTTGAAAATTTAATATATTTTTTAAAATGGTCATTAGAAGAAGCCTAGCAAGGGGGCTCAGTAAGGAAAGGCACTTGCTGCCAAGCTTGACAACCCAAGTCCAATCCCAGGGATCCACAGAGCAGAGGAGAGAACTGACTCCCATGAGTTGTCTTCTGATCTCCCTATGTGTGCCACGGCCCTTGTACCCACCAACCCCCCCACATATACCCAACACACACACACATGTATGTACATATGCACACACATGTGCACGCAATTACACAGACACAAACATAGATACATACACATGCATGTAAAAAGATGTAATTTCAGGGAATTTTAAAAGTAGTCAACCAGTATCTAAAAGAAATGATTTCTTATAGCTGTCAGGGCGAGATTCTGAGTGTTGGTTGAATTCATCCTTTGAGTAGAGGGTTTCCTGGGAAAGCAAAAAGGATTAGCTAGCAGAGGAAATCTAGGGTTAGCAAACAAAATTGAGTTGGGGAGGGCAGCACAGTCTTTTGCGAGGGAAGTGTATGGGTTTGGGATGAGATGTGTGTTGGGGAGGAGTCTAGAGGGTTGGGCAATGTCACTAAGTCTGATGCCTGTCCTGAGGCCTGCTGACCCATAGGACTGGGAAAGAGCAAGGATTTTGCCCATTTTGTCTTATTGTTGCATTTTGAGATCTTTCTAGATTTGGGGTATGAATCTTTTATCAGAAGTATTTGATATTTCTTTGCTTTTCATACGGTTGTGATACTCATATTCTGGTTTCCATTTTCAGTGTTAGTTTTTTCTTCAGTCAGTTTACAAATTTCCCCTAATCTTTATTTTCCAGTAACCTTATGACTTTATTTGGATATAATTTATAGCTAAAACAATGTTTTATTAGAAAAGATTATTTAATTTTTCCCTTTTTAAATCCATTTAGATATAATTGCTTTGCCTCATTTTGACAACCATGCCATGGAAAACTGGGGGCTGTTGACATTTGATGAATCATCCCTGTTGCTGGAACCAGATGATGAACTGACAGAGAAAAGAGTCAGGATCTTGGCTGTTATCGCCCATGAGGTTGGGCACCAGGTACATGGTGAAATATTCTTTTGTATTTCACAGGGAAGTGTTTTCTAGCTGCTTTCCTCAAGGCAGCAAAACCAAGAAATACCAGCCACACACCCCATTTGGGGGCAGGGGGGTGTTTCATGAAATGTACAACTGTGTATTAAACAAGAAAGGTCTGTGTGCTGTCCATCAAGCTGAGTCCGACCCACTGAAGTATTGTGAACCTGGTTAATTTTATTCTGGAAGAGGCTCAGCGAATGCAGCCAGTATGTCGGTGAGGGGCATAGGAGGGCTCAAGCTGCATCCGCAGAGGGTGTAACAAGGATGCACACTGTTAGCTCTGTGTGCATCATATTGGGATCTTAAGAGGGCAGGCATTTGACTTGATGGAGAGTCTCACGCCTACCTTCTAGTCTCTATTCCATTAACACAACTGTGTCAAGTAAGAAATAACCTTAACTATGGCAGTGGCATTTTCTTAGGTGTATGTGACTCCATGTTTTAGAAAAGACCAAATAACACCTGGGTTACACAGTCCACATACTCCCATGAATTTTGATCAGTTGTCTCAGTGTCATTTCTTATTGTCACCCAAGTGACATTTTTAAAAGCATACGCTGCTAACAACTGCTGTAAGAATTTGGTTAGATAGCAGGGTATGCTTCTGTTGATTTGGGGAGTTGCATTTTTCTTTCCAAAGACGTCTATCCTTTCTCTTGCCCTGTTCAGCCTGAATAGAAAATAACGCAGCTGCAACACATTACAGAGTATACATGTGCTTGAGCGACTCATATGTGGTGTGGATCAGATTACAATCTAAAACATAGTATCATATGCTTACAATGAAGTCCCAGTTAGATGGTGAGGTGCAAGCATAGCAGGGGGTAAGTGAGAGCCGAGGACTTCAGCTCCATTGAACTAAACGCAACCTGTGGGCCAAGCCAACAGATTCTATTCGGCGAGCCAGCCTTGTGCTTAAAGATCAGTTTTAAGCAAAGCCTACTTCCAGTGACCAGAAGTGGCACAGCCATTTCTGAAAAATGCATGGCTGATACCTCCTTGTGTGAAACAGCAAGCTGTGTTTGGGAGCTCTGCTTTCAAGTTCTGTTATTGATGGCAAACGACATATATGGCTTTTTGTCATCTCGCCTCCTTAGTGGGTATCTGCAGCAAAGATAACTTCAATTTCAGAAATACCTTCTTCTCTCTTATATCTTCCAAAGTGGTTCGGGAACCTGGTGACCATGAGTTGGTGGAACAATATCTGGCTCAACGAGGGCCTTGCATCTTATTTTGAACTTGGAATAATTAACTACTTCTATCCAAAACTTCCAAGGGTAAGAAATTTAAACATTCACCCCAATGATAAAAATACTGCGTATTTATTATTGAAAAATCTATAAAACAGACAAATCCAATAACTACTAAATTACTAAAACACTTATCAAAGGTGAGTCATGCTGCCTTTTATGTTTTTTTCTTCCAAGTTTTTTACTTATTAATTTTGTTTACGTGACATTTATACCGAAACTTCTTTTTTTTTCTTTTTTTTGACACTTTTTTATTGTTATTAAAAAATTTTCCACCTCCTTCCCTCCTCCCAGTTCCCTCCCCATTCTCCCATCCCCCCTCCCCCTCCCTTTCTA
>LOJH01003866.1:0-21313 GCA_001685095.1 Ellobius talpinus
CCGGGCGGGATAAAAAGCAGGCCAGCCCGCTTGCTCCCCTTATCACTACAGAAGTATACTCTAGAAACACTAACTTGCAGTTTTGTACACAAGATTAATACCGTGTGGATTTTTACTTCTTTAAATAAGGCTGATGAATCAGAAAACTAAAGACACTTGTCATAAAGACTCCTGCCAATCACCATTTCTTCATTTCCTCCAAAGCTATTATCTTTCTTCATCTCTGCTTGTCATGTGTTGAGGCCCTACCTCCATCTGAACTATCCCGGGCTTTTCTTTCCCAAGCCAGGAGCCTATTCTTATCCCTCGATATCATCCTCTGCTCTGCCCTCTGCCCTCCGTCCCTTCTAATGACTGAGCCAGCATCACCACGCCTGGTGAACTCTAATCCCACCTTCCAGTCTCCTCCTCCCAAAACACTATTTCTTTCCAATAGTTTTGACAAAACAAAAAAGCCTTTATCATTCATAGCCAAGCTTGAATCTCTGTTATAGAATGGAATTGATTTCTCTGCTGCATTACAATCTTTGAAGGACTTGCAGTCCCAGGCTTGGCCAGTTTCCATATTTGCTTCCCCTTCCAGCTACATGCTTGCTGATAAGGAATTGTTTTGTGCTTGTGAAGTTAAGAACAATTCTACTGTGTGGACTTCTTAGAGATAGCAGCTTTATCACAGAAGCATAACAAAGCAAAAATGTGAATATTTAGGTTTCTTTTAGAAGCCTGTGTGGTTATGGTTCAAAGCTGACCTCAATTTTAGTATGTAAGGAATTGCAAAGGATTTTCTTCTTGTTTTTCCTTTTGAAAGCATTAAGAATGTTTGTTAGTCACTGGAGGTAGTGGTGCACGCTTTTAGTCCCAGCACTCAGGAAGCAGAGGCAGGCAGACCTCTGTGAGTCAGCCTGGTCTTCATAATGAGTTCCAATAGAGCCAGAACTACATAGTGAGACCCTGTTTAAAAAAAATAAAAAAGTTTAGGAACCTCCCACCAATAACCAATATTAAGTTAAATAAATCAGGGTTTTGATTACCTATTTTAAATGGCTATAATTTATTGATACATAAGAACTCATTATTCCCTCTAAGAGACTATTCCAAATCTCTGCTGCTCAGTGGGGCATGCCTGTTGTCCCTAGCTACTTGAGAGACAGGTGGAAGGATCCCTTAAGCCCACAAGTTAGAGACTAAACTTGGCACTAGCCAAAAAAAACCTGCCTCAGAATATGAATCAACACATATTTGAAAGGTACATTTTAGAAGACGAATTATTAATTTTCTTAATCACCTTCCTTTGATAATGCAACCATTTAGACCATCTTAATTTTTAAGTAGTGAGATCTTAATGATTAACTATACCTGCCTTTTACCCAGGAGTGTATGTCCCAACAAGGTGGGACCACATAGCTATACTTACCCTTCCCCCCTCCCCTCACTGGTCACGAATTCATTGGTTATCTACGGGAATTGATGGGATGTAAATGGAGTGGAAAGGAGGAATCAAGATGACGTTTTGTTGATACCCCTATTAAAAGCAGCAAAGACGGGAAGCAGCTCAAATAATTCTGAATTCAATATTTCTTACACCACACACAGAACATTTTCCTTGTTTAGTAGTTCTTGGCGGTTTGTGTTTTTTTTTAGGACTAAGGAGTTTGAGAGAGGGTCTCATGTAGCACATCTCGAACACTTGCTCCTCCTGCGTCTGCCTTTCAAGTGCTGGGATGATAGGCTTGTGTCCCAACTCCCAGCTCGCTACCACTTTATTTTTTTTAATCTATTGATAATCCCATTGTTCTTTCTCTTCCTGCATATATTGGAGGTAAGATCTAAGGATGTGTGTTTCCTGTCTTTGTTTCTTCTCCCTTGATGCCGCCTGGCGGCACTAAGACTCAATAACGAATACTCAACCCTTGCACTTATCAAGCCCAGGAACGGCAGAAAATAGGCTGTCCTCGCTTTGCCTCCTGCTGTTTGATTCCCTGCTCTTTACCCTCAGAGCTCTTCTGAGATTTTCCTGGACAGAGAAACCTCATTGTAACCAAACCGAAATGCAAAGCCCTAATGGCTTGAAGGTGGGGCAAGGAGGATGATTCTATCGGTAGTAAACCTAACTCAGGAGTCCTTTAAGAGTGTCCAGAAAGTACGAAAAGAAGCGCCGATGCCTTCCGGGCCTGGGATACTGGCGTCAGGGACAGCTGACACCAGTCCTTCACTTGGTCCAGAAGGCGCCTGGACAAAGGCATCCTTTCCGGACCCGCATCCTCGCTTGTTCCTCCAGTGTCGCCAGAGGGCGCAACATGGTGCTGGTGCACAGCGCGTGCGCAGCAGGCGCAAAGGTTTCTGCAGGCCGCAGCGGAAGACATGAAGACTGCGGCGGCGGCTGGGGAGGTCAGCGTTGATGGGCGGCCGAAGCTGGCACTGTGCGTCCTCTGCGGCTTACCGGCGGCTGGAAAGTCGACCTTCGCGCGTGCGCTGGCCCTCCGGCTGCGGCAGGAGCGGGGCTGGGCCGTGGGCGTCCTCTCCTACGACGATGTGCTGCCCCCCGCACTCCGGGATGACGCTGGCACACTACCTCGGGTCAGCACCGGGAGGGGGCGGGAGGGTGCAGACCCAGCAGAAGCAGTGGGGCTGTGGGCTGTTGACGGCGAGCCGCCCTGGATCCTGACTCAGCAGTGCCTGTGTAGGAGGGGAAGCCTGATCGAGAGCTGGTTCGGTCGTGTCTAGGAGACGTAGACCTGTGCTTGGAATAATACTATACAGCGCTGAGGGCCATGCTTTGTAGAGGTTTCATGCAAGTTTGGACCGTTCACATATTGCTTATTCTATGCAGTGGCGCTTAAGGCCTAGCTATGTTGCGCGGGTTGATCCCAAACTCCAGGGCTCAAGGATCATCCTGGCCCCGACTCTTACTGTATCTGGGACTACAGGTGCCACCTCCAAATCCCATGGCAGAGTTTAGTTTAAAGGTGGATGTCCTAGTCAGATACCTCTGGATAACAATCCCTTGGGTAGTTTTTCCTTAGACAAAGGAAGGAATCTCTTTAAAAAAAAAAAAGATTCTGCTTATAGCCGGTTAAAACCATATTTTGAGGGATTTGAGCTCTGTACCATTTTGGAACTACCCATGAGTATAAAGAACAAAAGTGATAAATGACAAATTTCTAGGTCCTTCCAGGGTTGGTCTGCCAGTAGTATTGGAAAAGGTGGTACTTTCTGGGTTGACAGCCAAATAGACTTGAATTGTGTGCCCCAAGTATATACTTCTTAATCCCTGCACTTAGATCCCAGTGAGGTGCACCCCTGGTAGACGTACACGGAAGCAGACCACATGGTGAAGGGTCCAGTCTTCACTTGCATACTTACTCTACAGCAATGACTTCTGGGATCTTCTGAAATCTTAAATTGTTACATGTGATGGTTAGTGCCTGCGTGTCACATGAACTAAAGGCAAATAGGATGACTCCATTCTGTAAGTATGTACAAAGATAAATATATACAAAGATATATGTATTCATTATGTGAAAAAACTCTGGATTTCTCCATCAAAATTTGCTGCTTCAGTTTTGGTTGTGGGGGCGGGGAGCAGTATTGTAATTGGGAGTTACTTTGTATGATAGTATTCTCACCGCTTTGGATAAAGATAAAAGTTACTGATCCGGATTATTTTTCCTTCACCTTATTACTGTGACTAAAACTACCCGTCTTGGTCACTGTGATTAGAAAATCTCCACCCTTTAGGAAGTGGCAAAGATTTCCTTCTCAGTGGGTCTGTCTGGTGTGCTTTCATGTGGACAAGGCAAGAGAAGGATTCATCTCCAGTCTTTCTGTATTTCCTCCAGCCTTGACTTCAGAACTGCAGTGTTCCCCACCACCCCTCACAAAACAAGATAACGTGTATTCTCAGGCTCCTTATTTCCTCCCTCCTATGTGTTCCTACCATCTTTCCCAATCTCACAGTCCAGTTGCTGTGAGCTTGAGGTCTTTGCATCTTGGCCAGAGGACCTTCAACTGACTTATCTAGCGGTTGGTACCCCTTTTCATTTCAAGGACAAACCAACACTGTTACATCTTAGGTTGTTTTAGTTCAGCAGGATATTGATTTTGGGCTCCTTTGTTCTCCTGTGTGGTAAAGGGCTCACTCCCTCATTCATTCACTGAACATCCATTTTTGGAACACCTGCCAGCCTCTGCTGGAGGCCATGTGATCTAGCAAGGAGCGCTATGATGGTGATGTATCTATATACAGATAACTGATGGAAGTCCCGATACAGTAGGGACAGTGTACAGAATGGGGCTGCATTGCCTTCTACATGGTCGAGTCTGAGAAGGCTTCACACAGCTCTGGTGGCACTGGGGATATTCCAGGCAGAGGGTGCAGGATCTATGAAGACAGGAAGGTATGAGAAACAAGATATCTGCTGAGAACTTCAAATGTCTCAGTACTGTGGACTGAAATTTTAAATGTGGTCATGGTGGCAATAAAACAAGATGACCAGCCTGTTGACTAAAGCCTAAAATAAATTTCAATTCTTTGTTGTTGTTTTGTAGCCATCCCAGTGGAAAATGTTTCGACAAGAACTGTTAAAGCACCTGGAATGTTTCCTCGTCGCGGTCATTAGTGGGGGTCAGATGTCTGCCCCACCCAACAGGACTGAAACCATGTGGGAAGATTTTATAACTTGCTTAAAAAAACAGGATTTGATCTTTTCTGCAGCGCATGAGGCTCAGCCTTGCCAGCTCTGGGCAAAAACTGCTGTTTCTAGACGTTTGTTTTTGGTGTTAGATGACAACTTTTATTACCAAAGTATGAGATATGAAGTCTACCAACTGGCTCGGAAATGTAATTAAGACTTTTTTTATATATGGAGACATCGATTCACATATATGAAATCACAGCTGCCTTTGGTGACCATTTAATTGAATTAGGTCTTTCCCTGCTTCATGTGGGAATAGTATATGTTTATTTCCCATTTCTCGAGATACAGGCCAGTAATTTGGTGATTTTAAACCTGTTTTCAGATTCACTGGGCTTTTGCCAGCTCTTTTTAGATTGTCCCCTGGAAACATGTTTGCTGAGGAATGGCCAGAGACCCCAGCCACTACCTAGTGAGACCATCCGCCTCATGGAGAGAAAGATAGAAAAGCCCAACGGTGAGAAAAATGCCTGGGAACACAACAGCCTCGTAATTCAGAGTTCATCATGTTCCTTGGAGGCCAGGTAACCTACTCTACATCATCTTAGTGTTCTCCCGTGGGTACCCTGTAAAACATGCTTAACTGTATGGGACTGGTCATTTGCCCACAGGCCTTGGGGAGTTGTGTGGAGGAAGAGAAGAGCTGAGATTTGAATCCAAGTTTCTTTATAAATGTCTGCTCTTAACTGTTCAAATTGTAATGTCTCAGACTGGGGAGATACCCCAGTGGGTAAAGGGCTTGCTGCACTGGATCTGAACTCAGATCCCCAGCACTGATAAAGTGGGGCATAGCTACTCACGTCTGTGGTCCCAGCACTGGGTGGGGCTTGCTGACCAGCCAGTCTAGTTAGAAACCCTGTCTTTTGGTAGTCTTGTTAAAGTCGCCTAAATAGGTTGTGAAGTGTTTTCCTACAGATCTGAGCTAGAGGTCAAGCACCTGCATAGCTTGAGCTAAGCCATAGCTTGAAATCTAGTACTCCCAAAAAGTTTTAAGTTGTAATGAAACTAACAAGGGGTTTTCAATGGTCCTAGAACTCTGATAGTTGGTTACCCTGCCCATGTGTATGTGAAGCTTGCGGACTCTGGTGTCTTGGTTTCCATTGGTGATATGTCTGGAGAATTTTGAAGCAGTATATTTCTCTTAGAAGTTTCATGAATGATGGAAATGTTCTCTGCTCTGTCTAGTATGGGAGCAGCTAGTCATGAGTGTTATCGAATGCTTAACTGTATCTAATGCAATTGAATAGATGAGTTTTTAGTCAATTTAATGTAGCCTCATATGGCTACAAACTGCTGCTGAACAGTGTAGAGATTAAGATACATTGTGCATTTTTTAGTTTAATTTTTAAGCTTGGTTTTATATATATATATATATTTGAAATTTCCTCACTTTCCTCTCCCCTCCCATTGTTTCCCCCATTCCTTCTCAAATTCATGGCTTCTTTCTTATTGTCATACCTACATATATGTGTATTTATATAAATATATATTTATACACACTATATAAATACAACTTGCTGAGTCCATTTAGTGTTGATTTTATGTATGTGATTTCAAGGCTCACAACTTGGTATTGGAATTAGGGGGCTCATCCCTAGGGAAGATTCTCATTCTCTCTCTCTCTCTCTCAGCAATCATTAGTTGCCTATAGTTCTTTGTCTAAGGACAGGTCCCATAAGAATTCCCCCTTCCAAGTTAGCGTGTCTACTGGTGTTGAAATAACCATGGGTGTGGCTTCTCTGTCATTGTTAGGAGACATAATCTCACATCACGTTTTCTGGTCCACTGGCTCTTAGGATCTTTCTGTCTCCTCTTCTATGTTACCTGAACCCTGAGTACAGGAATTGTGTTGTGGATGTATCCACTGAGGCCAGACAACAAGATCACTCTTGTTGGTCTCAACTGGCTGGAAAGAGAAACTTCTGTGTGAGTATAAGGATAAGAATCTAGAATGCTGTTGGGAAACTATGCTCATTTACTAAAGTGGTGGCAGCAGGTTCTTGTCTAAGGTCCATAGCCTCACCAACCCCAGGTTTCCAGTACCAGGCATGATTTCCTTCCTCTTGAGTGGACCTTAAGTCCAGTTAGACAGCTGTTGATTACTGCCAAGAAATTACTGCCCCTGCTGCACCTTTAAGAATATTGTATCATGCTGGTTTTAAAATAGATTCATTCCTTGGACAGATTTCTCTGTATAGTTTCTATATAGTTTATAAATTTCACATACCCAAAACAAGACAGAACTAGCACTTAGATTACTATTGTTTATACAGTTCATGAAATAAGCCACTGGTGAGGTTTCCAGTTTTCTAAAACAGGGTCTCAATATGTAGCCCAGGCTGGTCCCGAACTCATGATCCTGCTTCAGCCTCCCAATTTCTGCAATTGTTAGGTAGGTGTGTATACATCATCAATGGACTGCTGTCCTTTCTGGGGCACCTGTGTATATTCTTCCTTTGGCAGTAAGTGGCTGCTTGAGGTACTGTTAGAATGCAGTTGATCTTCACTTCCTTGACGCCAGTGAGACGCAGGCCAGCAGAGTGTGGGCTTCTGTAGTTACTTTCATATGACAACTTCTACTTATGACTTACATGTAATTTGCAGTTTTGCCCCAGATCTAATGAACTTGGTCACTTGTACCTATGCAATGGCTCCAGGGCAACTGATTGGGGTTAGTGTCAAGTGTGGAGTTTGAAAAATACAAACTGAGAGGTAATATAATAAATATAACTTATCCTGGCTTATAAAATAATAGTAACTACTTGGTACATACTACATACTGGCTGTGCTTCTGGACACTTTACAGTGTTATTCCATCTTCACAACCCTTTAAGGGTAAAAAAAATGCATAAAAATTCCATTTTATGCTGGGATAACTAAGGCCCAGGTAAATCAAGTAACATGCCCAGGAAGCAAGTGGCAGAACCATGGGACCCAGAGCAGTCACATTCTAGAGCCTGAACTCCAAATGAGAAAGATCAAGGTGGAGATGTTACATTGTACACTCACTGGCTTCACCCTGGCCCCTGTACTCTAAGTAAAACCCAACTTCTACTTATGACTTACATGTTCTAATAATCATCCTGCCACCACCCCAAACCAGCCTCCTATGCTCTGGGCACAAAAAGCTTGTTCTTCTCAGGCCCTGGTGTTTGTGGTCCAGTTTGCACTAACTGCCTGGCTCAGCCATCTAACTGGAGTAATGGCTATCTGACTACCCAGTCTCTCAGCACAATCACTCTATTGTCTTCACTTAGCCACTTAACAATGTCCAGGGTTACATTTGTGCTCAGTGGTTTACCTGTCGCAATCTATTCCATTTTCAGGATTAGAGTGGTTGGGCATTTTGTTATACCCCTAGATTAGCAGTTTCACAAATGTAGCTTTCCAATGTTTACATATGAGATGTTCAATATATATTTACTGAATGAATGAATTCTGAGTTCTCTAGGGACCCTTGGCAAGTGAGGAAATTTGTTAATCCTTATATAGTAAATAAGCAGAAGCCAGAAGTAAACAATATCTTTCTCTGGGGACTATAATAATTTTAAAAGCCTACAGTCCAGGATGTAAATTAGCCTTTTATGAGGTAAGAATGGTTTCTAATTTGAGTTTCACTTAATGTTTTACAAATGGAAGATGGCTTCCAAATCACTACATTTATTCCCTTTCAATAAGGACCCTGAATGACAGTTTCGCTCTCCTGCATTCAATATAGTATTATTAATGCAGGTTCTTTAAAAAGCAAATGTTTTATAGAAAGATTGATTATACTGTATCTCACTTTCTCTGTAGCCTGCAGGTGACTGATTTGTTGCTTACTGCTTTGGAAAATCCCATAAAATGTGTTGAGGACAATACGGAACAAAAGGTAAATACGCCAGTTAGACTTGGTGCAAATGAGAAGGAATAGCTTTTTTGCAGGGAGACATTTTGAGCTTATCGCAAGAGAAAAGTGAAAGGCAGACTGTTAGCAGGATGGCAGTGCACCAGCCTCTGGCTTCTCACATCCAGTCGGTGAGCTGCTGAGGGCCTATGCCTGCTGGTCAAGGCCCCGTGGTAAACGTTCAGAAACGCTGGAACCTTACACTGGTGACTGAAAGTGGACAGTGATGGAAGTGTTTACACCGTCAAAGCACAGAAACACTATATATAGGTTGGAAAAGGGTTTTCTTTCTAGAAAGCCAGTTATTACACACTCGCCACCAACTTTACAACTGAACATGATTCATTTGGATCTCCTATGAGGGAAAAAAATAGAAAAGCCACTGTGGCTTATCTTTTGGTCCCTTCAAATGAGTCTAGACCTTGGTCATTTATTTTATAAACTATTCCCAGTAACAATGTCTATATTACACAGGAAACAGACAGAATTATTTGTTCTACTAACATCCTCCATAAAGCTGATGAAACACTCCGCAGAACCATCTCTCAGACAATGAAGGAAGCCAAAGGTATGCTGTCTGGTTCTTCAGTGGCTGGGGTGCTTTCTGTTGCTGCCACTTCCTTGACACCAGAGCTTAGTATCCACATTTCAGTTTAACAGTTGCTGTATGATTACACAGCTCGACCATCCCCTGGAACTGGGTATTTATCCATTTCACTCATTTTTATTGAGTGGTCTTTTTTTTTCACTAGATTTTTCCTTAGATACCAGGCAATCAATAGGAAGCAGAATATTTTAGTGAGGAGACAGACAAAAAGGTAATTAGTTATATGAATATACGTCAGTCCCCTAAAGTAAATTTATTTTTAAGAGTAATTAGGGTGCTGGAGAGGTGGCTTAGAGGTTAAAGGTGCTCCAAGGTCGGGGTCAGACAAGGATGGAATTTGAACAAGGTCACTTATTATAAATAGGAATAGTATTTAAAAAAAGTTTCAGATATGTGGTAAGTATAGCTTTTCAATAGTTGCTTTAAGTTTTGAATTTTTAACTCCATGCTATTTAACTCCTTTGATATGCTACTCTTTACAATCATGTACAGTTGGCGCAATTTTATAAATGAGGAAAAAAATGGAGATTCACAGTCAATCAAGTAACTTTCCCAAGGCTGAAGAAGCTGCTAAATTTGAGGGCAACCTGAGATGAGGTTAATTCTGATTCCAGTCTGTTGTTATATGCCCCGCCTTTACTGTTAACTTCATAACAGCCGAGGACACTGAAAAGAACAGTGTGTTAACTGTACCAACAGTGTGTGATATAGTGTGTAAACTGAGGCACAAGTGGAAACAAGTTTCACAAACACATCCTCATACTTAATGGAATGTTTTATTTTCTCATTTTAGAATACCCATTGCCACTCATTAATGAATTACAATCCAAAACTTCTAACAGGACTGGAACAGAAATGGCAGCATAATTAGAACAAAGCAGAAACCATTCAGTTTTTTCTCAGCCATTTGCCTCTTGTTCTGTTCTATGCCCAAATCACTCACCATTCCCACCCACTGGGAAAATGCGGGCTCTTCTGGAGGGGGAGGAGTGGGTACTAGTTTCTAAATGTGTGCTTGAATAAAACTAAAAATTTAATTTCTCTGCCATCAAGAAAGTGAGATGACAGCCCACATATGGGATAAAACACTTGCAAATGAGAAACCTGAATATATAAATATATAAAGAACTCTTTACTATGCAGTAACACACAAGTAACCCAATCTTAAAATGGACAAATATCTAAATAGACGTCTTTTTCCCAAGGGAGATACAGAGATGATCAACATTCAAATGAAGACATGTTAAAATTTAGTGAACAGCAAAATACAGATCAAAACCATAGGATATACCACACCACAGCCATTAGAATGGCCAAAATGAGAAGGTCCAAGATTTGTTGAAGATGTGGACAAATCAGAGCCCTCACATCCTACTGGTGGAAATACAGAATGATGCACAGCTGCTTTGGAAACAGCCAGGCAGTTCTTCTAATGTTGTTACCATGTGGCCCAGCTACTCTGCTCCATGGTGATAGGTTTGAGAGAGATGAAAACTTAATGTTGATACAATGCCTGTTTATAGCAGAACTATTCATAACAGCCAAAAGGTAGAAACCACCCAGCTGCCCATCACCTTATAAATGGAGAAATACAATGAGGTCACCCATACAAGAATGTTGTGTGGCTACAAAAAGAACTAGAATACTGGCCAGGAGAGAACATGGGGAACCTTGAGAACATCCCAACTGGAAGAGGTCATATGAACATCCAGAGCTGGAAATCACAGCAGAAGGATTAGCAGTAGATTAGGAAGGACGACTGTCAGAGGATACAGGTTGCTTTTAAGCTGCGAAAGTGTTGTAAAACTAACTATGCTGGTGATTGCACATATGTGAGTAGTCTAAAAACCATTACTTTTTTTGAGACAGGGTACCTCAGGCTGTTGTGGAACTCATTGTGGACCAGGCTGGCCTGAACTCACAGGTCTACCTGCCTCTGCCTCCCCAGTGCTGGGATTAAAAGAGTGTGCCACTATGCAAGCTAAACCATCACATTTTACACTGATACATTTATGGTAAGTTATATCTCAATAAAGCTAATTTCAGATGCTCAGTAACACTACCCATATGGCAGTGCCTGGTAGCACATTTCCATCATCATAGAAAAGTTACTTGGGACAGCTGTTCAAATGTATTATTTATCAGCTTCAAAAAACAAAAAATTGTTGTTTTATTTTTCAAAGCAAAAGATGGAAAAGACGTATCCTGGCTCAAAAAGTCCAGTGTGCCATTGCAAGCCTTTAATCCTGGCACTTAAGAGACAGAAGGATGCCAGCTACGTGAGTTTAGGGTTTAGGGTCAGCTTGATCTACATAGTGAATTCCAGGCCAGCCAGTGCTACACAGTGAGAATCTGTCACAAAAAAAAAATTAGGGGGCTAGAGAGATGGGTCTGTAGTTAAGAGCACTTGCTATTCTTTGCAGAAGACCTCTGTTCAGTTCCCAGCACTGATGTGGCGGCTCATCTATAACTCCAATAATAGATCTTATGCCTTCTTCTAGCCTTTATGAGCATCAGGCATGGTAGGATACTAAAATATACATGCAGGAAAAACATTCAAATATATAATATAAAAATAAATAAAATCTTAGAAATATATATCCTTTTGTGTTTGTCTTCGGCTCATACACTAGAGTAACTACTTAAACTGCCTGTGGCTCTTGTTTTAGATGACTTTGCTAGATCACATTAATGTTATTTCTTGCCCATAAATTATTACAATGCACCTAATTGTTTATTGGAGAATCTGGCCTGTTTGATATAATCAGATGGCAATAGTTAGCCCAAACTGACTTACAGAAATAATCTGAGAATATCTTTTATTTTAGATGAGAAAATACCTCCTAATAACTTGAAGCGTCTAGCAGAAGACCTTAACAAGCTCAAAGCAGATTTTTTGGAAGATCTACGACAAGGAAACAGAAAATATCTGTGCTTTCAGCAAACCACCGACTTGTCAGATATTATTTCTTCTTTTTGTGATGAGAGAGATACTGTTGTGCAGAAGTATTTTTCAAAGCAACATTAAACTTTCTGAATTTCTAATCAAATTCCTGACTTGGGTAAACAATTTTGTATGACTGGGTGTTTTCTAGACCAATATTGTGAACTGCCAAAGACCATACTGAACATTAAAAAAAAAAACCTCAAAATGTCTAATTTCAAAGTTCTACTTTACATGGCAGAAATCACTTCAGAGAACTACTTGCCAAATGTGACGTAGATGACCGATATAGGAAAGGCAGCCTTCCTCACTGATGTGCCCGTACCGTAGGGTAAAGCACATTAAAATGATTTGAATAAAGAGGACTGTCTTAGTTAGGCATACAACTGTGACAAAATACCTGGCAGAAAACCACTTGAAGGAGGAGTGATTTATCTGAGCTCACAGCTTTCAGAGGCGTACATCGGGTGGGGAAGGCATGGCTGCTGGACTGGCTTCGTGCACAGTGGTAGAAGTTTGTGGCTGTTGTTTCTCACACTGTGGACAAGGAAGCAGATTCTAGACCAGAATCAGAGGCAGATAAGACCTTCAAGGCCTGCCCCAGCAACCACTTCCACCAAGTAAGCACCACATCCCCAAGGTTCTACAAAACCTTCTGAAATATTGGAACCGACTGGGGACCAAATGTTCAAACAGAAGGGCACATTTTTCATTCAAACCACAACAACTAGAAATGAGTTCAGAACTAAAGAGCTCTTTTGTTGTAAACTCGTATTTCTTTCCGTAATGGATTCTAGAAATTCAAACTAGCCAGCCATAAAATCCTTTATTAATATTTTATGTATCACAAATTACTAAAAAAAATCCATTTTATTCTAGTTTAAAAAAACAAAGTCATTAGAAAGTGTTATTTTGTATTCATATATTACAAAAGCAAAGCATTATTCACAATAGGAACTACGTACTAGATAGTTACTTCAACATTAAACTGCTTCCTTGATCCCTAAATATAATGTACCTTACAAATGTAATGCAAGATTTACACCTCATATAGACAACATGTCCCATACATCCAGGCATCAACAAAAACAAGTTCTAGAAAGCATATACCTATCCCCTAAGACTAATGAAAACATCTTGAGCAGGGAACTTTAAATTTTCTAATAATTCATTTGATAAGTATTTTTGCAAATTTAAAAGAGAGTTACCTCTGTTGATTTTTTTCATTTTAAGTATATTCCCTCTGTCAAACAATTCTGCAGATGAATGGCAAACACATTTCTAAAATGAAACAGCACTGGAACTACCCAATGGAAAAATTTCAAAATAAAAGCCTAGTCTTCACTTTAATGTCAAGAAGTTGTAGCTACATATTACATTAGTAAAATCTGAAATAAAATTATTCCATTAATCTCTTCACAGTTTCTTAAAAAAATATTAGTGGAGATAAATTACCAACTTTAAAAATCTAAACTTATGTTCACTGAACAAAAATAAATTTAGTTTCAGAACATTGCCTGTTAATGGCAAAGTACTATAAATAGTGCATGTTAAACTTTTCTCAACTCATCTCTATAAAACATTTGGTTAAAAATAAAATGAGGAACATATTTAGTATTTAGGGAAAGAATCTAACATCTTTCCTAATACAGAATTTAACTCAGAATATTTAAGCAAAATCCTAAATCTTTAAAAGTACAATTTCAAAAAAGTTTCTAAGGTAGATTTGCTTCAAAATTTTAGTGCATTTATTTGTAGCTTTACACATCAACACCTTTGGAAGACCAACTGTGCTCTTTATGGTATTAGAAAATTAGGATTTTCCCTTCTAGCTTGCACTTATGAAATTTTTTCCATATTTAAAGTGAAATGTACTTTCAAAACATTCATCTTTAGTTGTTAGGAAAAACAAAATGCACATGTCACTGTTTGGCCCAGAATGTAAAGATGATAAAGCTGGCTTCAAGGTGAGCTCTTTCAGGTTGTCTGGCTTTTGAGACCTGCAGTGATGCCCAGCTTGGCAGGGAACTCCTGTGTGTAACAATCTTCCTGCCTGGACTTCCAAAGCAGCTGGGACTACAGGTGCGCAGCACCACACTGAGCTTCTTGTTTCAGGGAAGTTTTCATTCTCTTTTTGGGGGTATTGCTTTTAGTTGAATCAAACTTCAAAAATAGCAAAATTTCCAAACAACCTGTTTCCTTCTGGCAACAGATAAGCACTACACGAGTTATGTATTTAGAAAGTGTTGCACTAAAATTAATCTAACCAGTAAGCAACAGACAAAAATCACTAAAAAGTTAGAGTCACAAGAGAAAGTGTCTTTGTGCTGTGCTTTAACAGTGCAGCTGGGATGAGCCAACACTAGTTGTGCAAGCACAGGCACCCTCTGAATGGCTTTCGAGCACTGGGAAGGAGGGCACAGATCCATAAACAGGGCACTTGGGGCTTAATGGGTAGACACCATCAATATTTCCCTCTTATTTACTGTAAGAGGCCATTTTTGGTTAATAAATGCTTGACAGGCTATTTCTTTAAGAAGCCAATTAGAAATATTTTTAAGATATTAATCAATTTAAAAATGAAAATTTTGCAAAGTACACAGAAACCAAGAGTAAGTGACAATGTTTTATTGTTTGCCAGGCTCTCTTCAGGGTAAGCTTATTACACAATACAAAAATAACAGCTTCCTATGTAAATGAACCTCTAATTATAAACAAGTTAAATGTCACATTTAAATGTGCTTTGTATTGACTTTCACTCTCTATACTTTCCCACTGTGGTGACACTATCCCAGTGTCACTGTCCATGAAGACGCACAGGAAGTACCTTCCATGGCCTACTCTGCAGAGGAAACTCAGATCTGTTTGGACATGTTCTCATTTTCATAGCTATTTCCTCATTAGCACATTTTTCTGGGTTTTTCTACCCACCTTTCTTTGAAATTATCGGCAGAAGGCAGAAAAGGAAACTTTGGAGATTGTTTTGAAGCATCTTAATAAGATAGATGAACCCCACTTCCTCTTTGGTCATCAAAGACTAGGAAGAATAAGATTACCAGTGTGGAAGTCTTACCTGACACCAATAACAGCTGAATGCAGAATTTAAATGAAAGATTCAGGCTGAAAAAGGCATCTAGCACTCTGGCATATTTACCTGTGGCTTTAAAATTAGAAATATATATACATATAAAAACAATCAAAAGCTAACATGTTTAAACTAGATATTAAATGAACAGATATCTCCAATAGCAAACACAATTTTCAATTTATCCCCAAATTTCAACTTCCAGGATTTTCATTTTTATAATTTAAACTTGAAAAGAATTGGTTTATATTTCCCCTCAAAGAAGAAAATTTATTACACTGAAATAACTATACTGTTTTTGGTTGAAATGAAACTAATTCAACTTAAGTGAATGAAAATAGCATTTTAATTAAGAGCAAATCTAAAGGCAGTTTAGTTTCTCTCTACAAACACTGAAATGTGAAGGTTTTATGAGAAGTTTATTGTGCCATCTTGAAATATTGCAGAAAGAATATTTAGCTGTAATATATGTGTGAAGTATCTATATATATCAAGAGTACAGATAACCCTGGGAGTCTGTATGGACAAGTGCGGGAAATTGAACACCTGTAAAATCCCAGCTGTACTTCAACTCTTACATGTCTAAATGAAAAAGATATCAATGCTCCTAACTATCTAATGCATAAATAACCCTGACCAGACTTTATGAAAAGTTAACAAAACCCCTTTCACTATCAAATTACTATTTTATGAATAAAATGTATAAAATTTAAATTAGCAGATACCTTATTAGGGATGATCAAAACTAAAGACCAAACTACAAAACCCCCAAAAGGCCAAACCAAGTGAGAACGATATTGATTGTGTTCAGTGCTGGTTATGTTGCCCTCTTGCAAAGTGACAGGCAAAATCATACTTGTTTTTACATTTGCATCCACATATATTACACTGAAAAGGATTTTCATACCCATGGCATCCCATGTGAATAGTGTAAAGGATATTATCTGCAAAGTACATATCACAGTGCTGGCAGTGGTGTAGAAGTTGAGGATCCTGGACCGGCAAGGTTGGAGCTGGAGTGCTTGGCTGGCTGTTTCCTATGCTGGGGGTACTGGTGTGGGCACTTGGTTCACTGCTTGGCCCTGCCACTGGGCTGTAGTTCCTCTGACTATGCGATGGCCGAGGTTCTGGGCTTGTGGGGGAGGAGCTCTGAGGAATACTTGCTGACACCGCAGAGACTACTGCTTGGGCAGAGGGCTGCTGAATCATGAAAGGCTTTTCATCAGGGCAGGGAACTACATCAGGGGAGGCAGGGTTTTGGTTTTCTGGTGGCAAGCTGGACAACTGTCCTGCTAAAGTAGAAAGCTGATTCAAAGGGTTGTCAACCATGAGTTCTTGGGGGTCCCTTGGCAGACCACCAGTTGGTGTAGTTTTTGCCAAAGTTTCATAGGCGTCAGTCTGAATATTTGGGATCTCATGGGTAAAATCATTAAGGTAGTCTGGTTTCTGGACCACCATAGAAGGTGGACTTAAGTTGATTAGTGCTCTTCTGCTATACCCCAGATTGCTTGTTTTCTTTTGTAAAACCCCCCACATTTTCTTACTGCTTAAGGAAGACCTGGTACCTTTAATTGGTACCATTTTATGTTTGCGCCTTCGATGGTGGGACAGGTTACTTCGGTCACTGCAGCGGAAGGAACACAACTCACATTTGTATGGTTTTTCCCCAGTATGAGAACGCATGTGGGCTTCCAGATGGCGCTCATAAGCAGATGCAAATGGACATAAATGACATCTGTGAGGTTTCTCACCTGTTTAAGAGAGAAATAGGAAAAACTGCATGAGTAGCTCATTTATAGGACATTTTATGTTTGTCCACTGGATGTGAGAATTGTTACAAGGAATACTTTTCAGAAATTCATAATTGCATAACAGGTTAGTAAAATCTGTAAAGAAACTCAAGAACTGAAATAAAGCTTAAAAATTCAATAGCAGCCAGGCAGTGGTGGCACACGCCTTTAATCCCAGCACTCATAAGGCAGAGGCAGATGGATCTCTGTGAGTTCAAGGCCAGCCTGGTCCAGGACAGCTAGGACTGTTATACAGAGAAACCTTGTCTCAAAAAGAGAGAGAGAGAGAGACAGAGAGAAAGACAGAGAGACAGAGACAGAGAGACAGAGACAGACAGAGAGAAGAATCCATTAGCCACAACTTGTGACATATTGAATCTATTTAGTAGGAAAACCATTATAGTTTCATTATAGTTTCAGCTGGCACTTGGGAAAAATTTCCCACATAATAAAGATTTTATCAAGAGTATGTTTCAAAGTATATGTTCACAGATCCATGCATAAACTTCTTTTCCTCAAGAAGAAAAAAAAAATCAGCCCTCTCCTTTAAAAGAAGACTTACATTAACTTATATGAGTCATGGGACATACCTTTAAAATTGCCAGGATCCTCCTCCACTTTCCTACTCCTCTAGTTCAGAAGGACTGTTGAAGTTTGAATGTAATTGGCCTCCATAATCTTATAGGAGCGGCACTATTAGGTGGTATGGCCTTGTTGAAGTATGTCGCTGTGGGGGTGGGCTCTGAGGTCTCACATATGCTAAAGGTACAACCCAGTGTCACAGCCTACTTCCTGTTGCCTTCTGATTAAGATATAGCCAGCGCCATGTCTGCTTGCATGCCATACACCCTAAGATAGAAGTGTTGTACTGGCTGGTTTTGTGTCAACTTGACACAAGCTGGAGTCATCAGAGAGGAAGGAGCCTCATCTAAAGAAATGCATTCATAAGATCCAGCTGTAAGGCATTTTCTCATTTAGTAATCAATGGGGGAGGGACCAGCCAGGGTGGGTGGTGCCATCCCTGGGCTACTGGTCCTGGGTTCTATAAGAAAGCAGGCTGAGCNTGGTTTTGTGTCAACTTGACACAAGCTGGAGTCATCAGAGAGGAAGGAGCCTCATCTAAAGAAATGCATTCATAAGATCCAGCTGTAAGGCATTTTCTCATTTAGTAATCAATGGGGGAGGGACCAGCCAGGGTGGGTGGTGCCATCCCTGGGCTACTGGTCCTGGGTTCTATAAGAAAGCAGGCTGAGCAAGCCAGGGGAAGCAAGCCAGTAAGCTTCATGACCTCTGCATCAGCTCCTGCCTCTAGGATCCTGCCCTGTTTGAATTCCTGTCCTGACTTCCGTGATGAACAGTAGTTCTTAAGTGTAAGTCAAATAAACTCTTCCCTCTCCAGCTTGCTTTCTCTGGTCATGGTGTTTCATGGCAGCAATAGAAACCCTAACTAAGACAAATTGTTACCAGCATAGTGGGGTATTGCTGTGACAAACCTGACCATATTTTGGGGAGTATTGTGAAAAGACTTTGGAACTTCATTGAGTGTTGAAACTTCAATGGGATGGTCTGTAGGAGCTTGGAACATAAGAATGTCGAGAGCAGCTCTCTCCTGCTCTCGCTCAGAGGCCACCTCTGCACCTCCTCACAATAAACCTCCCACGTGAGCTCTGCTGCATGGTGTGACTCTGTGGTGCCACTTGGTTCCAACTTGCCAAGGTTGCCTTCTGCCATTAAACTATTCCATTGGTGTTGAGACTCTGCCAGGCCCTCCTGTGGGTCCTCCTACCTACTGGTAGTCTGAGGGACCCTGGACTCTGTCTACCTACAACAGGCTCACTTTCCAACTAACCTAGAGCTGGGCACTTCACCCAATACCGGTAATGCTTGGTAAGTCCTCCTTTTCCCAGTTGGTATAAACGCTTCCCTTGATCCGTGGGAATGACCATAGAGCATCCACCACCTCTCTGGTATTCTTAGAGGCGGAGGAACCCCCAGTCACGGTCTTTAAGGCTATGGTTGACTCTTTTTGACAATACTCACCTCTGGCCTCATTCATAAGCCCTGGTAGCAGGTGACATCTCAAGTTCTTAGCCCTTGGCCCCTGCTGATGAGCAACTTACTGGACAGCTTGTGCCCTCTCAGTCCAATCCTCCCAGATCCCTGGGACACTAGGACAGTCACGCTTTGGATCTTCTTCCCCTACCTCACTCATGAGAACTGCGTCCTCCACCACACCTCCAAGCTCCCCCTCGGATGCCTTTTGGAAAACCTTAGACCTCTACACCTAGAACCTGACTTAAGGGCTTTTAAACTTATCTGCCTTTGTAGTGAAATCTGGCCCCAATACCCCTTAGATAATCAATACAAATGGCCACCTACCAGCACCCTAGATCCTCATATTATACAGGACCTTTGCAACTTTTGCCAGCCATTGGGTAGAGGGAAGTAGGTACCCTATGTCTAAAGCTTTGCTCCAAGACCTCCCTCTGTTCTTCCTATTCCCCCACTTAGCTCCTGCTATGAAGCCTGAACTAAAGTAACTCCACTACTCTTGACCCTGCTAACAGGGGGCATGTACCTTGACCAGGCCATCCACCCTGGCAACCTCCCACAAAAGGAGAACTGTGGCTGGGTTAGGCTGGGTTGAGAGAAATGGAGGGGGTCCCAAGCAGAGCAGGAGCGAGTAACAGGGGGACTGATGGCTGCTGGTAGAATGAAAGTGGGTGCCAGAGTGGGATGCTTAGAACAGCTGGTCGCTGGAGAGGAGGAAGAGGAGATTGAAGGAGCTGGAGGCACAGGAGTTGATCATCGAGCTTTTAGCAGGGTCTCTCAAAAAGAAAAACAAAATAAAACAAATAAACAAAAACCTGGGGTCTTAAAGAGTAAAACAGGAAAGGAACGTAAAGTCCTAGTCTTATGGAAGCTGCTAATGTATTATAGACTGTTAAGGAATACAAGTTAATAGTCATCCTATAAATGATCAAATTCTTTCATTGTAGTCATGCTAAATACTAAAATATTTGATTACAGGGATAAGTCTTACTTAGTCCCCTGTATATGTTTTCAAAAGTTAAGCTTAAAACAAGTAACTAGAAGCAACAAAGTTTGTCTAGTCAGATATACCTAATAGACAGACAGTTCCCAAATACTTCAGAGATCTGAGAATATGGCATTTAAAATGTTTAATAAAAAACTTTTCATGATATAGAGACATACCAGCTCCTGGTAGCAGCCCTATCTCCTCCAAAGATAAATGAAAACAGAAGAACTCCACTTGGAGCTTTAAATGTGGCACTGCCCGGCCACTGAGGAAAAGACCTGCCTTTCATCTCAACTGCTGCCAAGACCCTGTCCAAACTGTGGACAATCAGGACACTGGAGAATCGATTGCCCCACTGTGCCTAGACAAGGTAGGCTTGTCCCCGCAAGGTTTCTACTTCACAAGAAAGACTGATGCTGCCCTGAGACCTCTGTGACCATGGAGGACCTGGGGTTAGTTGCCTAGGTAACCAGTAAGTCTCCGTCATTTGTAACAGATTCAGGCTATTGGTCTGCACTTCTGCTTACTCCTGTAAACATTATCCTTCTTAGAACTCTGGTGTTTGATGACCAGGCTAGTGATAGCTTTGTTGCTTTAACAGCAGCAACCAGGGCTTCAGCTGCCTTCTCAGTTCTCTTTGTGTGTAAAATTCAGGCCACAGGCCTCTCCTCTCCTAGAGCTACTACTAGGTCTAGACACAATTCACCTTGTTACCAGACTCAGAAAAGAGATAAACTCACAGAAAAGATCTCAATTTAACTTTTTAACCATTCCTTTATTGAAAGGAACTTGCTTTACAATGACTGCTCTCAGTAATCAACCATTTCTATCTCCTGGTGAATTAGATATAAAGAAGGTGTTTTAAGGTATAGAGTTTATGTGAAGATATGAAAGCTTAAGTTGAAGATCTAAGAAAACGTTTTAGGGGTCTAAGGTGGTGTTTTAAAAGTGTGTAAATCCAAGTTATAAAGGTCTGAGAATGAAAAAGCTTAAGTGGTGATAAAAAGAAATGATTTAAGGTATATAAAAAATAAAATGTTTTAGTTCTTTCCCTCGCTAGGCTACTGTTATATTAAGACTCCAAAAGTTTATAGTCTTAACATTCATCAATGGAATTCTGATAAGCTATTAACCTAGCTCTGGTAGAGTAACACTACCTCTGAGCCACCTCTCTAACCCAAAGTATTGAATTTTTTTTGTTGTTGTTTTCATTTTTGTTTTTCAAGACAGGGTTTCTCTGTGTAGCTTTGGAGCCTGTCTTGGAACT
>LOJH01003866.1:22730-37788 GCA_001685095.1 Ellobius talpinus
CCTCCAGAAGAGCAGTCAGTGCTCTTAACCTCTGAGCCATCTCTCCAGCCCTGGAGGTGGTTTTTTGAGACAGGGTTTCTCTGTAGCTTTGGATGGGAGTGTTTTCTGAGAGCACAGAGAAGCTGTGTATTAGAGACAGCCAAAGTTGGACCTCGTGCTGGCAGCCGGACTTGGTAAGGTGTAAGAGTCACCCAGGTAGTATGGGTTTTGAAGGCATAAAGGGGTCATGGAGAGCAGCTGAGGCTTGGCACTGTGAGAGGCCAGAAGAGGTCACTGGTGAAGCCTCAGTGACAGTTGAAGGCTCAGTACTGAAGGGATCATAAAAAGGAGTTGAAGCTTGGCACCATGAAGAGAGCCTATGAGAGGCTACTGGTGAAAGTGAGCCCAGTTGTAGCAGAAGACCTCAGCGTTTTGGAGTTACCAGTACCATGGGATGATCACCAAGAACAGCAGCAGCAGTGGAGTGGAGCCAGCTAAAACCTAGAAAACAAGCCGTGTGTGCTGGAGAGGGTGGAGCCAGAAAGTGACCATAGCCTTTCACATGCATTCAGAAGATCATAAGTGAATCCCATATAATTAGACATTGAGTTATTTATACTGTTGGAGTTTGGTTTTGCTTAATTCAGATTGTGACTGTGTCCTGGTTCTTTCCTCTTGAAGAAGGTATCTAATTTAATTTTGACTTTTAAAGGAGCCCACAGGTGAGAGACAACTTTTTTGGAGGGGGAGGAGTTAAGACAGGGTTTCTCTGTATAACAGTGCAGGCTGTCCTGAAACTAGCTCTTGTAGACCAGGCTATCCTCGAACTTACAGAGATCCGCCTGTCTCTGCCTCCCGAGTGCTGGGATTAAAGGCATGCACCTGTCAAAAGACTTAACTTTTAAAAGAAATTGGATATTTTAAAGAGGCTGAAAATTTAATGTTTAAATTTGTAAAGACTGCAATTTTTAAAAATATTTAAGATTTTAATGTGAGATCGGGTATGAATAAGAAAGGAAGAGTTGTGGCTTAATAGTGATGGATTTGCATGTCAAATTGACAAGGGGTCAGTTTTGTACTGCCTGTGTTTGTGTGTCAACTTGACACAAGCTAGAGTCATCAGAGAGGAAGAAGCCTCACTTGAGGAAATGCCTTCATGAGATCCAGCTATAAGGCATTTTCTCAATTAATGATCAATGTGGGAGGGCCCAGTTTATGGTGGGTAGTGCCATTCCTGGGTTGGTGGTCCTTGGTTTCTACAAGAAAGCAGGCTGAGCAAACTATGGGAAGCAAGTCAGTAAGCAGCTCCCCTCCATAGCCTCTGCATCAGCTCCAGCCTCTGGGATCCTTTCTTGTCTGAGTTCCTGTCCTGACTTCCTTCTGTGATGAAGAGCAGTTCTGAAGTGTAAGCCAAATAAACCCTATCCTACTCAACTTGTTTTTTGGTCACGGTGTTTCATGGCAGCAATAGAAACCCCTAATTAAGACAAGGACCAAATTTATTTAGAGCCCAAATTCTCCAAATATGTAAAACTATCATTTGGAATGTGAGACAGAGAGTCAGCTGACAAGGACAGAGCATCTACCACATTCTAAAATCCCTGTTAGCTCTGGGGGTACAAAGATGGCCTTTGGATGTCCTCAGGAAGCTTTCTAGGCCACTATGATGTAATAAAGGGGCACAGACAGATAAGGAGCACACAGGAGAACAACGGGGCTTGGATAAGGGCACAGCATAGTTAGGAAGATTTTCTCAAAAGGGTGGCTAGAGAGACATGGGGTTAGCATGAAGAAAAAGACAAAACATTAACCCCAGTAATAACCTCTCCCACCTGAGGGAAGGAAGACAATGGAAGAGTATGCAGATCAAGCAGGAAAGTGGTGGGAGGATCAAGCTCTCCAAGGAGCTTGTTTCCAGTATTTGTATGCCTTTAAGATGCTGCTTTGTAAAAAATGGAGTTAGTGCCGTACAAACCCTCATCAACCTTGTTTCGAACCATCAGAATTACGTGAACTTGCACTCCATGGTCTCTCTCCAGCTGTTTCTCCATTACCTGTGTGGATCCTGATATGCTCAATGAGCCGAGCCGTTCCTTTGCTAGCATAGTTGCAGTACCGACACTTGAGCTTCCCATCAAAGGTCCTTTCAAACCCGTCTACTAACATTCCTGAGTTTTCATCCAGGGAAACTTCAACAGATGGATGATCAAGTCCATTTTGCTCACCATCTGCTCCAGCTATAAACAAAAGCAAAAGAAATCATGCACTGCAGAATCAACTCAGTTCATCATTTTAGACTCAAGGGGTTGAAGATCTTGCACAACTGATAGCTTCTTTCCCAAGAATTTAATTCATAAAACAATTCAGACTTCTTGAAGTGAGACAAATTTTGTGCAAAAGTAGAATTATTATAAGAATCTCTAAAGAGGACCTCAAATTGTTTACATATAAATTTTACCAACTCTCAACATGCTTTTGAAGAAAACAGGTAAGACAGAAGAATGAAGAGATTCCTTAAGGTCACAGTCACACACAGGTGTCTACGATACTGGTCATGATAACCATTTTAATTAGCAGTTGTTACAGTTCTAAAACACTAAGTCAATTTCCTTTGATCTAAAAACAATTATTGGGTAGCCTGTTAGAGGCATTTGTGGTCTAGATTCCAGGTTACATTTAAGATCTTAAAATTCAAGTTAAATTCATCAAGGAAAACAAGGTATCTGACAGCCCTGAAGGGAAGGACTACAAGAACTTCAGAACTGAAATGTTTGGGGGTTTGCTTTTCATCTGAACTAATTTAGTATTAAGAATTAGAAGGAGCGGGTACTAATAATTAGGAACCACACATGTTGGGGACTACAGCCTGGTTCTTGAATCCCCATCCTGAATCTGTTCACATTATTATTAAGAGGCAAAATTTGTATTCCTTTCTTCATGGGAACAGGACTTTGGCTCAACGCCAGGAGACATGGCCTCATTATGCTCAGTTCAAACCCTTTTCCTTTTCTTCTGCCTTTCACCAGAAATATTTTTTCTGGGTTGGGCAAACCAAGCAAATTGGTCCAAAAGGAAGCAACTGAAGAGTTCAAGCTTGTGGTCTTTTCTCCCACTGTTTTCCTAAGACCCTGATGTGTGCATCAATTACTTTGGCGATCTTAATAAACTGGAGTCACTAGATCCAGGGTAGGACCTAGTACTTATGTTTCTAACAAAACTTCTGGGGAATGACACCTGATCACTGCTGCCAATCTCTGCATCTTCATGGCTTAAAAGATCTAGGTCAGAGGCCAGGAAATGTATTCTTCAGGGCGAGGATAATAAATACCAAAGCCAGATGGGCTTTGTCACAACACCCAACTCTGCTGCTGTACCATAAAAACAGCTAGAGAAATAAGCAAGCTGGGAGTGAATGTAGCTCATGGGATAGCACTTGCTTAATGTATGCAACATATGTTGATCCCCAGCATTACAAACAAGTTAGAAATATGCAAAGAAATGAGCATGTATGAGTTCTGGTAAAACTTTATTTATGAACAATGAAATTTGAATTTCATGATTTTCATGTGTTGTTCTTTTTTATATCTAATGATACAAAGCAAATTTCAGACTGCAAGTCGTAGGAAAGCAGTTATATGAGGCCCATGGGTGCTGACCCTCAACTACATTAAAAACAGTGTATGTGATCCAGAAACTTAAGAAATGTTCCCTCTAGCAGGCTCACCAAATCTTTGCTTCATCTAGTTTAGTTTTTCTTCTTGAACAGGTAAATGTGGACAGCCTTCTTTTGTTTAAAGAGAAAAAAAAATCCCTAGTTGGGGCTCGGGTCTAACCCACATTGCTTGATGGGTAAATTCTCTGTGAATCAATTCTCTGGGTTCTCTGAGTCAACTGTCAGCTAATAGAAAATGAAGAACAGACAAGGAATTTAGAAGCCCTAACCTTTCAACAAAACTATAACAGTTCTCTAGACTACATTAAATCATTGTCCCATAGCAAAAGTCCGCATGTTAAAAGAAGGGAGAAAATGCTTTGTATCTTTCTAGAAAAAAAAGAATGCTCAACATTAGTGGGCAGTGATGCTCATCAAATTGAGAGCTGTGCATGAACACTAACACATTTATAACTGAACTTTTCCGTAGTATTAAAGTAAGTCTACCTCCCTGAAGAGTCTCTGCTTCTTTGTCCCCACTAACTGATCCCGAGATCATATTCACATGATGCGTCTGCTGTGTCAAGTATTCCTGGAAATCTTTCACAAAGTCCAAAGGCTCTGGTTTCTTTTCACCCATCTTGGTGCTTATTCTTTCTTTCTTTCTTCTAAGTTGAAAATGTGTTATATCTAGGGAACAAGAAAATAGAGAACCCAGAAATAAATTTACACTATTTATAAAAGAATACAGTACAAAATAAAACAATATAGACAAAAACTATTTTGTATAAGACATTGTTACTCAAAGCAACAGAAAAATAAAAACTGTCTTTAAATACTCTATAATCTGGAGATTGAAGACATATAAGACAGTAAGAAACAGATTTAATAATTAAACTGAGTCATAGAAAATGGAAACAAATTACCAAGACAGAAAAACAAACTTTACTTAGAACAGTCAAATACTGACAATTACCCAAACGATCCCCCAAATAGTACCGTCTGTAAACTGGCCGTAGATGGTCACACAATAGGCTATAGCAGTGAAAATAAGGAAACTTCAGCTGCATGCAGCAACACAGATGCATCTCACCATCACAATATTGAGCACCAGAAGCCAGACACAGGTTATTAGTATATGACCTATAGAAGACCGGAGAAAATTAAGGTCCAGTGCCAGAAATAAGGAAAATGTAGCCCTTACTTGCTAGGGCAGACAGAGCCTAGTACTGGAAGGGACATAAAAGGAGTTTCTGGGTGGCTGGCTGCCTTCCATTTCTTCATACCAATCCAATAGGTGAAACTTTAAGATTTTTAAGATTTCTATACACATGTTAGATTTCAAGAAAAAGCAAAACCAATAGAGAACTGAGTTATCTTTGCATACCTACTGCTAGCCATTAGAGATGAAAAATTACTCATTAAATTATTTGAGTTTAGAAAAAAAACTTCTGGCAATACAGGAATTGAAATGAAAGTGTATGCACATTCAGCTTTTAACAATGTCACATCATTTAGTCTTTATACTGATTTCATCTTCTACCAGCAAAGAGTAAAAATAGTTGATTCATACTTTCACTACCACGTGGCTTTTTCATTGTGGCCACTCTGGAGGGTATGTGGCACTATCACACCAGTTTTGATTTATAGTCATTTATGATTAATAAAGTTCTATGCTACTCATTCTTTTAGATAATGTTTGCTAGTTTTCGCATAGATTATGTCTTTTCTAAATAAAAATGTATACATATATGAATATATATATGATCTCATATATATATATATGTTTTTTCTGGCTTTTGAAGACAGGGTCTCTCTGTGTAGCCCTGGCTGTCCTGGAACTCACTCTACAGACCAGGCTGGCCTCGAACTCAGAGATCTGCCTGCCTCTGTCTCCCTAGGGCTTCAAGATTTTTTTGAAAGCAAGTGGCAGTACAATTAGTATTAATCACAATGGTGCCAACACTAAATAATAATCAAAAGAAAATGAGAATGAACCAAAAATAGAGTTCATTTGAATAAGATTTTTCACTCACATTTTTAAATTGAAGCTTAAATTACAAAATGTAATCACTGGGATATTTGAATACAAGAAATGTAAGTGTTAGTATTTGTCTCCAAGTCTTGTGCTGAACATTTTAAGATATTTAATTGAAAATAGGATTTTAATACAATATAGTCTGTTGCAATTTCCCCTCCCCCAACTCAATTCCCCACCCACCCATATCACACCCTTTCTTTCTCTCTTTAGAATACAAGCAAGCAGCTAAAAAATAGTAAAGAGCAAATAAAAACAGAAAACAAAAAAAGCACCAGAAATACATATAGATGCAGAGACACATGTGTTCACAATACAGAAATCCCATAAAGACAGAACACCAGAAACCATTGTATGCAAAAGACCTGTAAGGAAAAAATAAATTGATAAATAATAGCAAAACATTGTGAGGTAAGGAACCTCCAAATATGCCGTTGAGATCGTTTTGTACTGGCCATCTACTTGTGTCCAGGCTTGGGGTCTGTCCTTGAGAGTGGCTTGTATACCCAATGAGACTCTGCTGGGGAAAACAAATTTTTCTTTTGTGAGTGGTTATCAATTAGAGATAGCTTCTGGGTTAGGGAAGAGGTTCTGTGTCCACTTCTTTTCTCAGTGCTGGGACCCCATCTGGGTTTGATCCTTGCATGCCTTGTATGCCACCACAGTCTTTTCAAACAAAAGCCTGTTTTATTTTACTTTTTTTTAAAATTCAAATATAAGTATATCATTTCCCCCACTTTTTTCTCCAACTCCTCTCATTTCCCCAAGTTCACTTAGCATTCCTTGTATGTATATAATTTCAGAGCTCACAACTTGGTATCAGATAACCAATTAGGGGACTCATCCCTAAGGAAGACTAATTTTCCCTTTCTTGGCCATTAGTTGTTTGCAGTTCTTTGTCTAGGGATGAGTCCCATGAGAAGTCCTCCTTCCATGTTAACATGTGTGTTGGTGCTGGCATGGTTCAGGTCTTGTTGAGACAGCCATGTTGTTGAGCTATCATGGGTGTAGCTTCCCTTTCATTTCTAGGAGATATAATCTCACAATTCCTGGTCCACTGACTCTTATGCTCTTTCTGCCACCTCTTCTATAATGTTCCCTGAGTTTGGGTGCAGGAATTGTGTTCCAGATGTATCCACTAGGGCTGGTCACCCCATGACTGATTGTTTACTTCATTTTGACCACTTATGGTTTTCTGTAATGGTCTCCATCAGTTGTAAAGAGAAACTTCTCAATGAGTGGAGAGATATCACTTACCTATGGGTATGAGGATAAGAATCTAGAATGCTGTTAGGGAATGTGCTGTTTTAGTAAAGTAGTGCTAGTAGGTTCTCTTCTAAGGTCCATGGCCTCACTACCCCTATGTCGTTGAGTAGGTTTCCAGTACCTATGATTTCCTTTCTGTTGAGTGGGTCTTAAATCCAATTAGACAGCTGTTGGTTACCACCAAGAAATGATTGCCACTATTACATCAACAGGGATATAACACCATGCTGGTTATTGTTGTGGTTCATGAATAAGATCCAGGCCTTGCTTACCTGTAATTCAGAACTAAGGAGGTGGAGGCAGGAGAATCATTGCAAGGCCAGCCTCAACTACATAATGAGTTTGATGTCAAATAAAATAAAATAAAGTAACCAAACAAACAAAAAAGAAATAATTGAATTTTTAATTAAAAAAGTAAAAGAAGACATGAGAGTAAAGGGGGACCATTAGGAATACAGAAGTGGAAAAGAGACAAGGCAGACCCAAAAAAGGTAACAGAAAGGAGAAAAATGATCAAAGCACATCACATACATATACAAAAATGTCATAATTAAGACCCCTTTGTACAATTAAGACATACTTATGTTAAATGACTCATGTTCAGGATATTTTTTAAATTATAAGAGCTATGGGAAAAGCTATAAATAGGGCTGAAGAGATGGCCTGGTCAGTCATGTGGCATGCATGTAGTAGGATCTGTTCAAATCCCTAGCATTCACAGAAAAGGACAGCCATGTCAGAGGGTACCTGTAACCCTCCACGCTGGGGAGGTGGAGCGAGACTAAGGAAGACACCTGATGTCAACTTGTAGTCTCCACACCTGCACATAATATATGCATAAAAGACATATGTAAACACATACACAAAAAAGTTATAAGAAAAAATCCTAGTTTTTACATCACAACTCAGAATTTCTTCTTGCCAATCAATTCATATGCAAAGTGATACATTTTCACCCAAAATGAATCTACTTTAATGGACTTCAATAAGCAAGACAAATTTTACCAAATCTTGATTAGAAAGCTTAGGAATGCTGCTGTACAATGCAACAAAAACACAAGACTTGCCATAGCAAGCAAAAGAAAATGGTATTTTTATACATCCAACTTTAGTTCAAGAACAGAAATGAGCCCAATTATAGAGCATGGTTGACATATTTTGACAGTCTTAGTCACACTGTCACATTACAAATTTCACTATGTTCTCTGCCACAAATTGTATTCTGCTATCAATTATGTATGATAGGTTAAATTAAAAAAATGCCAATGGAATAATTGAAAATGTTCCAAACATGAAGACCAGTTTCTGAATTAGAGATTCACACATTCTTACATGGTTTCATCTACACATCCATCCATGATTTAAAAACTAAGTGTCGAGCTGGAGAGATGGCTTGGCAGTTAAGAGCACTGACTGCTCTTCCAGAGGACCCGGGTTTAATTCCCAGCGCCCACATGGCAGCTCATAAGTGTCTGTAAATCCAGTTACAGGGTGATCTGACACCTTCACACCATTGCACATAAAAAAATAAATACATCACAAAAAGTTTTTTTAAAAAAGAAAAAAATAAAAAGGAAAATCCTTTCTCTAAGCAAATAAATAGTAATTAAAATTTATTTTAAAAAAACCAACTAAGTGGCAGCTGGGCAGTGGTAGCACACACCTTTAATCCCAGCACTCAGGAGTAGAGCCAGGTGGATCTTTGAGTTTGAGGCCAGCCTGGACTACAGAGCCAGTTCCAGGACAGCCAAGGCTACGCAGAAAAACCCTGACTCCAAAAACCAAAACCAAAACAAAACAAACAAAAAACTAAGTGTCCTTTCATACCTGAGCATCTGTGTTCATCAGAACTGAATCAACTACATCACATATAACTGTAGGCAATACGAATGACAAGCAAGCAATTTGGAGAGCAATGGGCAATGAAACAGATTCATGTAAATGATAGGTGCCTAAATCTAAGTGGAGTCTTTGGCTCAAACCCCAGTTTCTTCCATCTCAGGTCAATACCTCTAAGCACAATATATGGGAAAACAATCATTCTGGCTAAAAGAAACTCGCGGCTATAAAAAGAAAATATGGGTTTGCCATCCAAACCATCCTGTCAAAAACAAGAACTCCATATAGAACCTGATACCTGAGGATGCTGTTCAGCACTGGCAAATTTTAAAACCTCTACAAACATAATATAAATGATATATACATGTATTCAATCAACTGTGAATGGAAAACATATAAAATTCTAAAAAAAATGCACCCTGAACAATTTAGACTTGTCTTCCCTGGTATCCTCTAAATAATACAGAATCAGAATGACTTATGCTGTATACAGTATAGACAATCTGGAGAATGCTTAAAGAGAATGCCAGTGTGTGCCTATACTTCCAGCATTCAGTGGCCAAGGCAAGAGTTCAAGACCAGTTAAGGAGTTCAAGACCAGTCTGAGCAGCACATAAAAATCCCAAGTAAAAAAGAAAAAAATATATATATGGAAGGATTTGTAATAAGTTACATGCAATCCTATTGCGTTTTATGTAAGAGATTGAACATCCTCAGATTTTCGTTATCTACAAGGGGTCCTACAATCAATCCCCCAGGAAGACAGAGGAACAACTAACTGTATACAGGTTAGGAAATTGGGAAAGTATAATCTTTAAACTGGTATCTTTCTAACTAGCTGTGAATTCAACACCTTGGATTTTTAAACCAAGAATGTACTCAAATTTTCAATGTAAAATGTCATTAGAACAACATATTTAAGCATTCCTTAATACTACTATAGATTCTGATGTTATATTCCAAGTCAGATCTACTCTTTGCTAACTGATATTGCTCCAAATGAAAATTTCTATGTTGAAATCCTACCCTCCAATATGATATTTGTTGTGAGGGCAAAGTCGTCAGAATAGGATTATAAGAATAAAGATCCTGTATCTGCTAGCACCTCAAACTCAAAATTACCAGCCCCCAACCTTAACGAATGCTTGTTTAAATCACCTAGTCTGTGCTGGGTGGTTTTTGTCAACCTGTCACAAATCCAGGCACATCCAGGAAGAGACTTTTTTTTTCCAAAACAGGGTCTTATTAGGGTGGCTTTGACTGACCTGGAACTCACTATGTAGACTAGGCCGGCCATCAACGTATAGAGATCCTCTTGCCTGAGTGATGGAATTAAAGGCTTGCCCCACCACAATGCCTGGGAGAAGAGGAATAATATCTGAAAAAAATACTTCCATAAAATTGTCTGTAGGCAAACCTGTGGCTATTGACTTGATTAATGATTGATGTAGCAGGCAGGGCACAGCTCACTGTGGGAGGTGCCATCCCTGGGCAGGTGGTCCTCAGTTGTATAAACAGCAGGCTAAACAAGCCAAGAGAAGCAAGTCAGCAAGCATGGCTTCTGCACCACAATCCCTGCCCTGACATTCTTCAGTGATGGACTGTTACACAGAAGTACAGGATAAAATAGACCCTATCCTCCCTGAATTACTTTTAATCGTGATGGCTTGTTGGTTCATTTGTTTGGGACAGGGTCTTTCTACATAGCCCTGGCTGTCCTGGAACTCACCTCCAATTCAGAGATCCACCTGCCTCTGCCTCCCTAGTGCTGGGATTAAATATGTGCACCACCATACCCAGCTAGTCATCGTGTTTTAAGACATAGTCCATGCAATTTGTTATAATAGCAGGAACTGTTGGGTGGTAGCACACGCCTTTAATTCTAGCACTCGGGGAGGCAGAGGCAGGTGGATTTCTGTGAGTTCAAGGCCAACCTGGTCTACAAGAGCTAGTTCTAGGGAAACCAGGGCTGTTTCAGAGAAACCCTGTCTCAAAAATCTTTAAAAAAAAGAGCGTGAACTAAGATATATGTCTACTTCATCAACTAAAGAAGAAAATAATATCCAAACCTTGTAAGACAAAGATTGCTCAAGCTAATAGAGGGGAAAAAAATCTAAGAATTAATATTTCATATATCCCACATATGTGTATGTACACAGATATACAAACACCTTTAATCAGGAACTAATTATTTGAAAAAGATGTTAAGATATGAATTGGAAAATAGCCGTGACTATGAAAGAGCTAATATAAAAATCAAAGGACCTTCCTTCCTCCATCATCATGAGCCATAGGTCTGATTTGTTTTCTCACAAGACTTTCAGAATCAAGCAATTCCTAGCCAAGAAACAAAAGTAAAATGGTTCTATTCCCCCCAATGGATTTGGATTAAAACTGGTAACAAAACCAGTATAATGCCAAGACACTGGAGGAGAATGAGGCTGAGTCTGCAAGGACTTGCACACAATGTCATGACTGAGGGTTTATGCTGAATCATGGTCTCTAGCAATCTTACCAGATGACACTGAGCATTTTCTACCTCTGGAGATTTGGTTTAAATTGGGGTTTGAGTTGCTCTTATCTGTCCCACATGAGCCAACTGGTTTGTCCAACAATAAAATATATAGTACCTTTAAAAAAAAATCAAAGGGGCTGAAGAGATGGATGATTCACAGTTAAGAACACTGGCTGATCCTGCAAAGGACCTGAGTTCAATTCCCAGGACCCACAATGAGGCTTCTAATCATCTCTAACTTGAGTTCCAGGGAATCTGATGCCCTCTTCAGGCCTTTGTGGGTACCATACATACACACAATGCACAGACATATATGTAGACAAAACACCCATATGCATAACATAAAATAAAAATAAATTTAAATCAAGAATCTTTAATATGTCTTCCCCACTGACTAGGGGAGAACTGAAGGAGCTTGATTGGGGATGGTATGGTATATTTCATTTATCTAACATTTTAAAAAAAAGAAACGTTTAAACTGAAGGGTTACTAAACCATAAGGAAGAATACTTAGCCCTAACTTTTTATTTGATAATTTAACCCAGAGGTTAGGCACATCTATAAAGCTGTTTATAGTTCGATAGCTGTTTGCTCCTATAACTTATGGGTTATGGTCACTGAAAGACTTATTCTCCAAGAGAATATACATTCCTAAATAAAGCTGACAAATGAGATTAGGATCATACAGAGTAACATGGACCTTCAAAAACAATTAGAACACAGTCCCTGAGTTCCTAACTGCTTAAGACTAAATAAATGCATGAACACCATGATAAGGTTCTTCCGAGAAATCAGAAAACATAGTATAAAAAAGTAAAACAGAAATGAAACCACACAAGAAGAAATCCAAAGGAAGAATTATACAATCTAACTTTTCCATCCCAAATTAGTTCCACCTTTTCTTTTCACTGCAACATTGACAAAATGTCAAACAATTGAAATTTACTCTGGAGACACACCGAAGGGCTCCAAAAGGTCATGGAGGGAATTTCAACTAAAATTCAACAGCCGCAAGAAGTCTGCAAAGAAAGGCACACAAGTCAAAACTTTACTAGCAGCTACAGGTTTAATAAACTAATAAGACAACTTGAGTACCATTATCACTAACTGAAAAAAAAATTAAGCCTATGAAATAAAAAAGCAATAGCAAAGCATGGTGGTCCACAACTAAAACATAGTCACCTGTGTTACCATCATTTTGCCACTAGAGATTTTACTTTTAACAAAAAATTAAACTTAATTCTGTATTTAATATATTAATTTCAGTTATTCACAGTATACATCCAGAGAGGTTAGGCTTAGTATTGCTTGAATAAGTATAACTGCATAAAAAGTACATTAGCCCCATACTAGGGAAATGCTAGTAACAACCACCAGTGCTCCACAAGGACATATCTGATCTCCACCTTCATTATCTCTTTTAAAATACAACAGTTACGGTTTCCTCGGAAACACTGGACCATTATTACAGAAAAAGAACATCAAATATCTCAATTCACTACAAGGAACTTCCAAGAAAACAATCATCCGCAGCTGCGCTGAAGACAACGTAAACTCAAGACAAAATTTTTAAAAAGTGGTCCAGATATTCTAAACAATTGTTTTCATTGTCTGCCTTCTAAATATAATTTCTCTGGATGTAAGAATGTAAGAAGTCTCCGTGTCCTCTCTCACTTGTCACTCCTCTGTTCGGTCCTGACCAGTACATAAAGGGGTCATTAAATGGGCCACGTGATGACTGGCAGACACAACCAACGACACTTTGGATCCAGTTAGACGGAGAGCACTTTGATGCTCGGCTGAGGATCTATGCTGAGCATCCATGAGCATCCGAGCATCCATGTGCCTATTAGGGACGTAACCCCTGAATGAATCCGAGTAGATCTTTGCTGGAACATCCTTCCCAGCCTCATCTGTTTCCAACACTGGAAGGTACAGGCAGTAGAAATCAGTCCAGGAAGGTTCATGGGAGAAAACTCCTTCCCAACAGCCCGGGACCGGCGTCGGAGTAACATCCTCTCCAGGATTCCCAGTACCTGGGATTGCTGGAGTCGGCTCCTGACCCTAGCACCCCGAGAACACGCCACACAGGGGGCGCTCCCCCGCCCCTCTTCACCCCCACTCCCCGATCGCCTCCTGTCAAAGCAGGAGGCAGCTCCCCACCCTGAGCCTCCGAGCTCCCGCCCGACGGCGCAGACTCGTGAGCTGCTCCCTCCGAGCGGCGGACCCAGTCACCTACATGCTCGACCCAAGAAGATCCCGGGTCACCACGCTGCTAGTCCAAGGGGCGCACACGACCCCTCGGCAGTGGTCAAGGCTACGGTGGTGTGAGCCGGCCTGCGGTGAACCCGGCGCTTTACCTTCCGCCATTCCGCTAACGTGCCCTGCTTAACCGTGGCGCCGCCGTACAAGGTGACATCCCGTTACTCACCTCCTGACAGCTGCACCGAGAAATGCCCACAATCTTGTTCGCCACCGCCACCGCCTCAGCGTTCGCCAGCGTCGCAGCTGCGACCGCCATGTTTGTTGTGTCTCCTCTCCCTTCCCGCCCCCCCGCCTTGCCCAAGTCTCGCGTGAGCGAGCTGTAGGGAGCAAGCGGGGTGAGCGTGTGTCTCTCCTGGGGTTCCGTAGGCGGGAGTGGGCGGGGACTCCAGGGGGTGTGTGAGGGGAGGATGAGCAGGAGTGGGCGGGGCCCGAGTTTGCCCCACCCAGAGTGTCTAGCCCTGAGGTTTAGCAAGCTGACCTGAGCAAGACAAGGATGGCGACCTCTGCGCTGCAGCTGTGGCGTGCCGGCGGGCTGGTGAGTGGGTTCGAAACGACAGTCTCGGGGGGTCCGGGGCGACACTGATTCCCGGCTACGTCATCTTCTCCTAATGGTCTAGGGGAGCTCTGGGCCTGGGGGCTGTCTCCTCAGACCTTTCACTGGCGGGACACCGCCATCTCGATTTCCTTCAGGATCGGTCCCAGTCTGATTCAGCTTCTTTGGGGAGGGCAGGTGCGGCAGCAAGTAGGCAGAAGGAAGGGTCTGGTCTACAAGCTTCGGCGGAACAAACACGCCTGGAATCAGAGGGCCGCCTCGGCAAGATGCCCTTTGCTAAAACCATTATTGAGTCCAGGCAACCTGCAAATCAAGGGTCCTCGGAAGCATTTTGCAGAAATGTTACCTCACTCATGCCACATTTCCCCGGTGATTATCGCGTTTTTTAAAGAATTAAAATCTAGGCATAGTCTTCGAGTCACCCTCTTGCCTTCAGCAGCCCAGCTGGAAAAGCTGGAAGGGACCTCATATTCCTGGAACTTACCATTCAGGGAAAGAATTTCTTCAGCCTTATCTCACTGCTGTGAACTGAGCGGCTCCCTTGGAGGGTCCGACGTTAGACTCTGGGGATCCCAAGAGCCCATTCTAGTCCCCTTCTCCAAACTTGAACTGAGGCAAGCCTCTCTCTCTCACCTGGATCTCTCTGGCCTCCTGTGGTTCCCCTGGGCTTTCTGGTCTTGAAATTAGACAGATACTCAGCCCAGTGTGGAAGACAGACTGTATTCCAGAATAACAGAAGACCCTCATATCGGAGTGGACAATGGCCAAAAGAACCACTGTGGAAGCCTCTATTTTCAGCTGGACTATATGATGTGTTTTTTCAGATCCCTGGAATAGACAGCTTTCCTAGAGGGTGTTTTTCAGCTCAGGTGATTCACAAATTCCTTAGGATCAACTCTTAAGGAAAAGGATAATCGAATGAATGCCTTTGCCGTGGTGGTGGTGGTGGTG
>LOJH01003866.1:41216-52777 GCA_001685095.1 Ellobius talpinus
CTCTCTCTCTCTCTCTCTCTCTCTCTCTCTCTCTCTCTCTCTCTCTCTCATGTCAAGACCACCAATCACAAAAATTTTCTCTGGAAACTGCATTCTTCTCTCAGGCCCCTTGCACACTAGCTGTCTTATTCCCACACTGGATTTCTTTCCTAAGGGCTAGACCAGGGTTTCTCAACTTTCCTAAGGGCTAGACCAAGGTTTCTCAACTTTGGCACTGATGGCATATATAGCCAGCTCATTCTTTATTGTAGGGAACTGTCCTCTGTGTTGTAAACTATTTAGTGTCACGTCTGGCATCATAAGATACCAAGGTTATGAATTTTGGTTGCTAAAAATATCTCCAGAGATTGCCAGTGCTCTCCTGGAGGCAAACTCATCCATTTAAGAACCACTGGTATAGAACTGTATAATGTATAAGGGCAGGAAACGGTGACTTTTTCCTTATAACCTTGTAGGTATTAGGGTAAGACAAGATTCTTACTCCAAAGAAAATAATATGATAGTTTATTCTGACCCAAATATGAATAACTATAGCCTTCAAAGTTGGATTCAAGTTATTTTAAATGACATGTTTTGCTGTGGAAGAGAATACATGATCTCTTATGTCACAAAAGAAAGTCTTAAATGAGTTCATTTACCAAATACATTGGTGGAGACAATCAGGTAAGTGGGGTGCAGCAGAAATGTTTGTTATAGGTTTCAAATACTGCCTTATTACATTTTTCCTTTAGGATTGGTGGAAGCGAGTGGTCTAGTAATTTTAGCAGTGCACTCCAAAAGTTTGCTTTGTTTCATCATCTTTTGGACCAGTCACTGTAACTCTTCTAGAAAATTAAGGCATTGTTAGGAACTTCTAGAGGCTAGAATGAAGAGCCAGAGACCTGTGGAAGAGAAAAATTCAGTTTCAGTAGCTTTGAAGAACAACAAGAGCAGAAGCTAGGATTTGTGGGTAAAGTGAGTGGAATGGAGAGATTGAAATTTGGAATATGGTGATATGCAAGCAGGAAAAGAAAGAGGTAAAATCCAAAATGAGACAGGAGACACTTCAATCAGACCTTCAAGTGAATAGTTCTGATTTAATGAGAATTTAGTAAAAGGTCTATATAGAACTTTAAATTCCTTTAGCTATTGGAAGTACAGAATGCAACTCTGTAGCTATTGTACAGTAGCTTCCCTTCCCTATGACAGCTATGTCCTAAGTTCCCAGTGGGTGCCTGAAACAGAAGTATAAAACACTCAATATTCTAAGTTTTTTTTCAGTACATACCTAGGGTAAACTCACCATTTCACTGCCAGAAAGACCTTGTGATTGTTCGAATGAGAATGGCACCCATAGGCTCATAGATTCGAATGCTTGTTCACCAGGGCATGGCGCTGTTTGAAAGGATTAGGAGATGTAGCCTTGCTGGAGGAAGTGTGTCACTGGAGGTGGGCTTTGAGGTTTCGGAAGCCCAAGGCTGGACCAGTGGCTTTCTCTCCTGATGCCTGCACATCCTGATATAGAACTCTCAGCTCCTTCTCCAGCAGTGTCTACCTTCCTGTTACCATGCTTCCTGCCATAATAAAACTAGACTAAACAGAAACTGTAAGCCAGCCCCCAATTAAATGCTTTCTTTTATGAGTTGCTGTGGTCATGGCGTCTCTTCACAGCAACAGAGCGCCGACCGAGACTGCACTTGATAGCTTCCCTTTAACATATTCAAATTGCCAACTTTGAAATTTTTCTCCTGCACTTTACAGCATTGTTAAATAAAACAAGGGAGGGCTGGAGAGATGGCTCAGAGGTTAAGAGCACTGTCTGCTCTTCCAGAGGTCCTGAGTTCAATTCCTAGCAACCACATACATGATGGCTCACAACCATCTATAATGGGATCTGGTGCCCCCTTCTGGCCTGCAGACACACATGCAAACAGAATACTGTATACATAATTATACATAATAAATAAAAAAATCTCTAAAAAAATAAAAAAATAAAACAAGGGATGTCCTGAGCAACAGCACTAAAACCCTCTGCTCCCCACTCCCCCTAATGCTTGTGCTTCAGCTTAAGGGAAACTATCACTGCCTCTGTCAACCACACAAAGCCTAAGTAAGGTTATCCATCCCTGTTCTTTTCTTCTTCTTCTTCTTCTTGGATTTTTGAGACAGGGTTTCTCTGTGTGGTCCTGGCTGTCCTGTAACTCACTCTGTAGACCAGGCTGGACTCAAACTCTCAGAGATCACCCTGCCTCTGCCTCCTGACTGCTGGGATTAAAGGCATGCACCACCACTGCCTGGCTTCTATCCCTATTCTAATGACCTGACAGAATCATCTCTACGTCTTATCTATATTTATATGCTGTGTTGAACCCTATCTCTTAAGTAGCATAAAAAGCCATGAAAATCATTGTTCTCATTTGGAAGAGGTCAGCATTGAGCATGACTTGCATTATATTTAGCCTTAAAGTTACATTTTTACATATAAATGTTGACCTGAAGGACCTCCCCTTTGTATTAGTACCTTCTTGTCACCATAACAAATGCTGGAATAATCAACTTATTTTTTAAGGAAGTTTTAGTTAGGCTCACAGTTTTAGAGGTCTGTGAGCAGACAGACTTGTTTCTTTTAGGTGTCTTGTGGGAATGCCAGGTGGTAATGCCAAAGAGTGCATGATGGATTTATGTCATATCAGAAGGAAGAGAGAAGAAGAAGGGGCTGGGGACCGACAGCCCCCATCTCTTTAAAGGTTCCTTCTAATAACATAATGCTGGTGATAAAGCCTTTAACATCTCAGCTATAGCACCCTCTACTTCTACTTCACAATGGAATGCTTTTTGTACACATTCATGTAACAGGCACAAATTATTTGTCACAGATACAGTCTTAAATTTTTACCACTGAGTTCTTCTGAATTGTTGAATCCCCATAAGCCACACCAATTCCTGGAATTTTTAAAGCCATAATTTGCTTAATTACTTTTGAAGGCATGACAGTTTCTCCACTTTCTCTTCAGATAAATATAGCTCTCCTGCAGTTTTAAGAGAAAATATAGCCAGGCATGGCTTCACATGCCTTTAATTCCAGCACTTGAGAGGCAGAAGCAGGCAGATCTCTGAGTTTGAGGTCAACCTGGGCTAGATAGCAAGTTATCTACAGTACAATATCACATTCAGGAAATTGACCATAATGTGATCCACCAATTTGTTTCAGATAATCAGTTTGCTTATATATGTGTGTGTGTGGTTCTGTAGCATTTCATCACATCTTTATTTGTGCTTGCAGTACTACAGTCTAGCTAAAGATAATTCTAGCAACATAAAGGTCTTCATTTCCCTCTTATAATCTCATAGTACCCTTACTTTTACTCCCCTCCCTGGTCCTTAATTCCTACCAATAGCTAATCTCTTTTCTAGCTGTATAATTTTATTTCAACAATGTTGGAGAAATGGAGTAATTTAGTAACAGCGTCAGTTTGATGCTGTATAGTTTTCTGCTGTAAGAGATGAGTAAAATATTTTTCTTCTACTCTTTAGACTCAGTGGCTAGCCCTGAGAATCAAAATTAAAAATACATATTAATAGTAGTGAGAAGCTTATTTTGTATGAATAGCAAGTATGTGGCTGGTTAAGTGAATAAATTTAAAGGCTTAAATAAGCTTTCCCTACCAGGATTTCATGGTTTTGCTTTTCATAATTTTAGCTACCCGCAGTTAACTATGGTCTGAAAATACTAAGTGGATATTCCAGAAGTAAAGAACTCAGTTTTAGTTGCATGGTTTTCTGAATAACATAATAATCTGTCCAATCCAGAACTTCAGTTACTCCTTTGTCCAGCTGCCTGCATACATACAGTATATGCTACCACTCCACTAGATCTGACTTTTGCATTGTAGTGCCTGTGTTTGGATAAACTCTTATTTTACTCAATAATGGCCCTAGAGCACAAGAGTATTCATATGAAGGAGGAACTAGGGCATAAAACATGAAATGACAGATTGATCTTGGTGCTATATGACAATGCTGCTGAACATGTAAGAAAAATATCATGTGTACAATATGCAAAAAAATGTGAGTTCCAAACTTGAACACAAATCTTCACAGCATCCAGAAGTGTAAACAGTTCATAAGTCCTTAGTCGTGAAGGGTTAATGTGGTGGTTTGAATAGGAATAGCCCCCATAGACTCATGTGTTCAAGTATCCCATTGGGAGTCACACTATTAGGAGGTGTGGCTTTGTTAGAGTAAGTGTGACCTTGCTGGAGGAAGTGTGTCATTGTGGGGGTGGGCTTTGAGGTCTCAGCCAGTTCTCTTCCTGCTGCCTGCAGATCAAGATTCAGAACTCTCAGCTCTTTCTCCAGCACCATGTCTACCTGAATGCTACGATGTTTCCCACCATGATGACAATGGACTAAACCCCTAAAACTGTAAGCCAGCCTCAATTAAATGTTTTCCTTTGCAGGAGTTGCTGTGGTCATGGTGTCTCTTCACAGCAATAGAAACCCTAAGACAGTCACAGGTGGTACACCCCTACTGTGGTTAGGACCTATCTGAACCCCTAGCGTGGGCAGAATTATTTTTCCTCCTCTTTGACATAGGATCTCACTGTAGAGCCCTGGCTGCCCTGGGACTTGCCATGTAGGCCATTCTGCCATGAACTCACAGAACTCTGCCTACCCTGCCTTCAAGTGCTGGTATTAAGTGCATGTACCACCAGCCTGACCTATTTTATTTTAAGATGAAGACTTCTGAAATTCAGCTTTCTAGGAGTTTCGCTTGCCCAAGAAGAACCTCTTGGGAATATGACTGGCATTAATCTCCTCTTCTATGGAGGTTTATGGTCTTGAAGAAAATGTAAAGATGACCACTGACATTTATTTATGCAAACATGGCCAGGCATGGTGGTACATGTCTATAATTCTAGTACTTGAGAGACAGAGGCAGGAGGATTGCTGCAAGTACAAGGTCAGTCTAGTCTACACAATAAGTTTCAGCTAGTTAGTGAGATCCTGTCTCAAAATTTAAAAAACTAATAAAATTTGTATTTTTAAATTTAATTATTGTATGAGTGTGTGAATTTTGTGTGGACATGCATATAGAAATCTCTCTGTTCATCTTTTTGTGGGTTCTGGGAATTGAACTCAGGTTACTGGACTTGTTCGGCAAGTACCTTTACCACTTGAGCCTCTTGCCAGCCTAAAATCTTTCTTATAAGTGATCACTTTCTCCCTAAAAATCCATTCAAATATCCTACAGAAACATTTTTGTGTTTTCAGAAGTCAGTTTACTCCTGTGGTATGGGTCCCAGGGATCAAACTCAGGTCATCAGGCTTGGTATTGTGTGCCCTTAGCAACTGAGCCATCTCTCTGGTTATGATCTGTATTTTCTATGGAAGACATGTTTACTTCCTTCTTTTTATCTAAGTTAGGACTACTATAGTCACACACACACACACACACACACACACACACATATTTTATCCTAGGGAGAAGGACTGATTCCCAGACTTGCACTGATGTCTAATATGCACTTCATCTGTGTTCAAAGGTGCAACTGTTGGCTCTTATGGCATGTGCCCACTTCTAAGAATTGCTAAGCTGTTTTCCAGGGCAGCTATATGAAAAAACTCTTTTACCTTTAAGTTCCCCAGGTGATATGAATGTGCACTAGAGTGGTGGAGGAACAAAGGGAACTTCCCTTTTCACCCTCTGAATGTTTGGTAATCGAGTCTTCTGAAACAGACAATAAGGAGATGAACAGAAGGGGTGTACAAGTTTATTACAGACAAGAGAGAGTTGGGAGAGAGAGAATCCGGTAGCTCAGGTTTCAGGGGCTGGTACTTTGAGAAGACAGCCTGCTGTCTGAGTCCCATCTTAGGGAAACCAAAGTATGTGAAAAGATTCATTAGAAAAGAAAAGAGGAGCGGAGGCCACAGTGGGCAGAAAGACTGTACTCAGGTATATCCAGGCTCAATACTATCTCCATCTCTCAGCATGTCTCCTTCTTTCGTGCCAGAACATCCTTATTAGAACAAGAACTTTTGTTTGCTAAATAAGTAATTCTTTAGATGAGCTATAGCCAAAATTATGGCTCCTCTCGACTACAAAAGAATGTCTTAGGCCATACATTAAACCCAGCGGTGTCCAACCTGTGACCTGCAGTTTCAAAAGCATACAATGATTTTGCTTGACATTGTGATATGACATTGTTGTCATCTACAAAGTTCTTATTCAAGAACTATCCTATGAAGTTTCAAAAACGTATTGCAGCACATATAGTGGAACTGGAAGATGCTCAGTGATTGGGAGCACTTCTGCTCTTACAGAGGACCTGGTTCAATCTCTAGCACTCATGTTATAGCCATCTATAACACTATCTCCAGGGAATCTGATGCCTCTGCTTCTTTGGGCCCCTTACATACACATGCCTATACACACACACAATTTAAAAATAAAAATAAACCTTCAATTTATAGAAGAAAAATTTCACAGTGTTTTAAGTATTTGATTTTGGTATTGGACTGCACTCATAGCCATCTTGGACCGCATGTGGCTCTTGGACCATTGGTTGGACACTTCTAAACCAAATATTTCGAATATGTCTGCTTTTAGTTTTAAAAAATAGAGCAGCAAATTACATGCTTTTTGTTAAATGGTCCACATTTTTTATTTAATTTAAAATTTTTTCCATTTTACATTCCAACCCCAGTTCCCCCTCCCTCCACTTCTTCTGCCTCCCCACCTCCTCCAATCCTACCCCCTGTCCACTCCTCAGAGGGGATAATGCCTCCCTTGGGGAATCATCAAAGTCTGAGATACCAAGTTGAGACAGGACCAAGCCCCTTCCCACTGAATCTGGCTGGGCAAGGTATCCCACTATAGGTAATGGGCTGCAGCAAACCAGTTCATGCACCCAGGATAAGTCCTGGTCCCACTGCTATCCCCCCACAAACAGATCAAGCTCATAACCATCACCCACATACAGAGGGCCTAGTTCTGTCCCATACAGGTTCCCCAGATGTCAGTCCAGAGTCCGTCCGTGAGCTACCATTAGCTCAGGTCAGCTGTCTCTGGTTTTTCCCAGATGATCCATGTTTTGATGTTACCTGAAGTTTCAGGAGTGAGTTGCTAGTTACTAAGTTCATGTCCTTATAAATTAACTACTCCTTTTTTCAGGAGTAGTTAACCTTGCTGTTAGGACAAAGAAGAACAAAAAGAAACTAAAAAAAAAGCAAGAAACCATTTTAGCCCATTGAGTAGCCTCAGTCATAGGTGTCATCTAGTGTGTGACCTCCAAAATTAGTGATGTTTTCACAGTCAACTAAAAGCAAGTAAACCTAGAAGGCTTATTTGGGTTTCCTTACTTATCCCTCTTCCCAGAGGAGAAGGAAGTGGGAGATGCTTGAAATTTTAGAGGACTACAATAGCCCCCCTCATGTGCAAAGTGTATTTTCCAAAGTGCCCACTAGACACCTGAAGCTATGGGTGGTAGTGATGTATATAATGCCCTTCCTAGCTTAAGTACCTGCCACACTTATTACTCTGTGGCCATTATTTTTGTAGTTTGAGGTACCACAGTAAAAGAAGGATGAATTTCTTTTTGCTTCTTCACAGTTTCATGGATCATTTGTTTTTATTGTAGATCCTAGCAACCTCAACATTTGTTTGGTTTTGTTTTTCTTTCCTCATTAAAGTAAGAACTGTAACCTTTCATTTAAACGAAATGCTAGTCTATTTGACACACCCAAACTATCCTACTGACTTCTCTCAAACGTTAGGGCCATTATTAAACAAAGTAAGTTATTTGAATATAAGCACTGTTAAGATGCACATTTTATTGGTAAACTGTTATATGCTATTTGTGCTCACTGAGAGGCTGGCTCTGGAAGCAATGTTGTTTCCCCCACCTCTGTAACAAGGAGAGGGAAGAACAGACCCAAAGTAAACACAGTCAGCCCCTGATAAGAGTTAGATGATAAACCATTTCCAACCCAGGTTACTGTTGTTTATGCTATAATATAAAAATGCTTACAGTGGGAATAGGCAGAAGTGCAGTGGTACAGAAGTTCACCCATGAAGAGGAGATCATATGGAGATCTGTCCCATCCCACATCCAGGTTACAACATCAGTTGGGTCCCACCCCTAGAGGGATGCATGAGGATTAAGAAAGAGATAGACAAGAGAGAACTGATAGAGTTGGAAGGACATCCAGTAACTACTGAGATTTGCCTCCTGTTTATTTCTCATAGGCTTTATGTACCTCAATCCAGAAAGGAGGGGGAAGGCAAAAGGCTTCTTTACCAAGATACAAAGAACAAAGTAGTTACCTTCTTAAAACCCAAAACATCAAGAACCACACCCTAGGTCAAAACCTCCTGTCATATAACCTTGAAGGAGCAAGAATAGGTCTGAACTCTTTGACCTTTAGACAAGGTGAAACAGACCCACTTCTGTGAACTCCCACATATTTCCCTTTTTAAAATTTACTTATTAAAGCCTGTGTTTCTGTTACAGGACAGACGAGTGTGTCTGTCTTAGGTCAATACCTCCTAATAAAGGATGACCAAAATGGGATGGTCTTTTTAAGTTGGTCTAGGATATCTTTAGCAGTTTTAGCTGCATCAAAATCCAAATTTGTCTTATTAAATATATCAAATCTAAGAACTCATTAGCATTATGTCAAATTTTTCTCAGATAAGCTCTAACCATTTTCTAACCAGTAGCATCTCCATAGTGAACTGAAGTAGTTACAAATATTATCAGGTCAATACTATAATTCCACATACCACACCAGACATTCAGGCAACCACTGAGCTTCATTCTCCTCCTGTGAAAAAAATACAAACATGCTCTAGACCCCATACTAAAACAGGATCAGGTCCTTTCCATAATCCAGTGCAAGGGTCTTTCCATTTTGCTTTAGCAAAGGTTGCTCTGGTACCACCATGCCAAAATCTGTCTGCAACAGATTGCTCACAGACATCCACATTCAAGAAATTTAGAGTAAAAAGGGCATGATTTAAGGCATTATGTGGTGACTGAGGGTATAACTCCCCCTTTTTATCTTTTGAAGTTGTGTTTTCAAGGAGCCATGGGTATGCTCCACAATTTGTTGTCCTTGAGGATTATAAGGAATGACTATTTTATATTCACTATTCAACTGGGAACAAAATTATTGAAATGCTTTACTAATATATCCAGATCCATTATCTATTTTTATAATTTTAGGAATTCCCATACATGAAGAACATTTTAGGCAATGAATTATTGCATGCTTAGTGGCTTCTTCAGTTTGTGCAGTGGCCATTAAGAATCCTAAATATATATCTATTGCCACATGCATATATCTTAGTTTGCCAAATTCTGCAATATGAGAAACATCCATTTGCCAAAAATGATTAGGAAGCAGACCTCAAGGATTTACTCCAAAATGAGGCACAGGTAAATATTATGGGCATCCATCACATTGCTTAATAATCTGACGAGCAATTTCTCTTGTTAAACCAAATTGTTTTCTTAAACTTTTACCATTTTGATGATGTAAAGCGTGTGATCACTGAGCAAGCTCAAGTTGAGATAAAGCAATCAATTGAGTAAATTTTTCAGCTAAAACATTCTGTTCAGGCAATGGACGAGGAATGTGCCCTAATATGACCCACAAAGCATGGCAATTTTCTTTGATGGATGGCATTTTGAATGTTCTGGAATAGTATTCTATCCTGACTATTACTAGTTCCAATGCAGGGGACAGTCTCGATGACCTGAAGAACTCTAAAAATGTAATGATTGCCAGTATGTAAATTAAATGCATTATCTGCAAAAAACTGAAATACCATAGCAACAGCTCGTAGCTCAACTATTTGAGCTGAGACCAGATCTGTTTGTACTACATATACTTTACCATCAACAACATATGCTATTTTTCCATTAGAAGAACCATCTGTAAAAATTAACATAGCAAGCAACCTTTAAGGAATCTTCCATTACAGTTTTAAGAAAAATAAGGGAATGTGTTTGTGCAAATTGTCCTAATTGATCAGCTGGAAAGTATTTATCAATTTGATCTAAAAATTGAACAAACGCAATTGCCCAAGAATCATTATTTTGAAATAACAACCAACCTGTTGCTTAGGATAAGGAACATTGATCACATTAGGTTCTCTACCAAAATATCACCTAGATTCTGCTTTTCTGTACCACACAAGCTACTGCTTCAAAATAAGGGTTTAATACCTTAGCTGGTGAAACAGGAAGATGTAGCCATAAAAGAGGACCACTTTGCCATGATGCTGCCATAGGAGTAAGTCTTAGGCAAAGTATATGCTTGCCAAGGTTGGTCATAATTAATATAATGTACTTGCTGATTCTGTGTTGCAGTTTGAAAATGGTGGCAGCCGCACCACCAGTTTGGGGAAGGGAGCAGGAAGTTTGAACTATTTACAAACTCTAACATTTGTCTGCACTTGTTGCTGCTGCACCCGGTTCTCCTGGCTTTCAAAATATACCCAAGTAAATTTACAGACAGCTGGCTAGTATTTCCTATCTACAAATTGTATTTACAATTTTTGACTCCCGAGATAAACTCCCCGTACTTCTATGTTTACTATTTATCTGAGTGCTCACTTTTCACTTCTACCCCTGCAGTGTCTTTATTCGTCTGCTGTGTCCAGTCCATCACCTTCCTTATCCAAGCCCCACGGCCAAAGTGCCACCTGCCTCCGGGCGACATCCATGCTTAGCGGGAAACATGAAGATTAAGAAAGAGACAGAGACAACTTATAGAGTTGGGAGGACATCCAGTAACTACTGAGATTTGCTTCGTGTTTATTTCTCATAGGCTTTATGTGGAAGGAGGGGGAAGGCAAAAGGCTTCTTTATCAAGTACAAAGAACAAAGTAGTTACCTTCTTAATACCCAAAACATCAAATAACTACAGCCTAGGTCAAAATATCCTGTTAGTAGGTCAAACCTCCTGTCATAGAACCTTGAAGGAGCAAGAATCGGTCTGAATTCTCTAACCTAGGGGATCCACTTCTGTGGACTCCCACCGAGGACACCAGCTGACACTTTTGTGGGTTGATTTCTGCTGGTTGTTTGTAAACATTTGATTTGATGTTATCTGTCTGCTGTTGCTATTTGTTCTATTACTTAGAAACCTTACCCAGCCTGTATTCTGCTTTGTCGAAGACTCTCTTGTAGCGCAAATAATAAAAACCCAGAGACAGATATTGGGGTTGAAGCTGAAGATTAGAAAAACAAAACAGTCAACCATTAAAGAGACCTTTTACCTCTACCAGTGCTCAGACCAAAGGGGCAGTCCTTGGACTGCCAAACCTCAGACTCTACACTCCACTGAGCTCCTGTCACTTCCCCTTATATTCCTCTCTCTGCTCAGCCATATCGCTCCTGTCTCCACCTCCCTAGTGCTGAGATTAAAGGCGTGGAATCCCAAGTGCTGGGATCACCTTTGTGTGAGCTCTGTTTCTCTTTTAGACAGATTCAATCTCGCCCACGGTGGCCTTGAACTAACAGAGGTCCGTCTGCCTCTGTCTGTCTGTCTGTCTGTCTGTCTGTCTGTCTGTCT
>LOJH01003867.1:0-13236 GCA_001685095.1 Ellobius talpinus
CCCTCTCTCGCTGTGTGTATTGGGAGCCTGTTGGCTGGTTGGCTTCTGGGGACCAGCCAGCAAGGCCTGAGATTCCTATGGGGATATGCATGTTCTCTGACCAGACAACGGTTTGGTGTCCCCACCTTAGCGTCCACTACTGGAACGTTTGTATCAGTAAGCAGCAGGGGCTGATGGCCTTTTACACTCTCCTGGGGGTGGGGGGCTCCTTTGCTCACAGTTTCCAGGCCATTCTAAAAGATGACCCTGTGCACACAGCAGCTGACTCCAACCCCAGCCTGCTCCCTCAGCCATGCAAACATGCACCCACAGATGTCCTTCCTCAGTTCTGTGAGCCTCCTTGTTCTTACTCAACTCCCAGTGGTGCAGGCTGCAGGCTTGGGGAGCCTGGGGTGGGGGATGAATAGTGAAAGCCTTTTGGGAACAGCCCCAAAAGCTGAACTTGAACATTGCCTAAGAATAGCCAGAACATTCTATTTTGGCTCCTGAACCCGGGCTCTGGATAGACGTTGGCGTTTTCAGGCTTTATTGAGTTTTCCATCAATGTTTCCAGGGAGATGATTCAGAGCCGGGTGACGTCTTGATGTGTGGCGAGCAGGTCCCCGGGGGAAGCCAGCTGATATTGGCCCTTTTGATGGCACCTGGCCTTTGCTGTGACCCTGCTTGTCCTGGCTGCTGAGATGGCCCTGGGTCCACAGCTGGGCCAACAGACTGTAACCTGGACCTTGAGGCTTCTAGATCTTAGTGGGTCTACAAAGATTTTGGAGTGTCATGGGATGAGCAGGAGGTCCTAGGCGACTGAGAGGGATCTTGGCCACTAGTTTCTGGTCTCCTTTGCTCCTTATGCCCCTGACCTCTGATGTAGGTGCCGCTGGCTCCATCATGGGCTCTTTGCCCTGTCTCAGTCGTGAGTTGTCTTCATCCATTGTGAATTAAAAAATTTACAAGTATATTCATGGATTGAGCCACCAAAACCCACAGTAAGCCTGCAGTGTTTCTATCACCCTAGAAGGAGGCCCTGCCCTCTGAACAGTGTGTGCCCATCTCCTTCTGCCCCCTTCCACCTCCTCCTCTGTCTCTGAATTTACTTTTTCTGGATGCTTTATACAGAAGGAGTCATAAATCTTATCCTTGTGTGTCTGGCTTTTTTCAGTTGTTATAATGTACTTCACACTGTGGCCTGGGTTCATACATAGTTCATTCCCTTTTCATGACTGAGTAGCACTCCCCTGTAAGCTGGGCCACACCTTCCTGCCCAGTCATTGGCTGGTGGACATTTAGGACACTGCCATGACCATCCACAGCTCTCAGCACACACATCCCTGTTCTCCATATGCTGATTCTCATCCTCCCCAGCATGGCTTCCCTCCCAGCCTACCTCCTGTCCCCATCCCAGGAATCAGCCACTTCATCCTGGAGGCTTCTCAGGCCAAACTTTGGGTCATCTTTGGCCTCCACTCTCCCTCACTCTACTCCAGCTGGTGAAGAAGCCCTGTTGTCTCCGCCGTGGAGCCTGCCCAGGGCTGGCAGCTTGCTGACTCCTGCACTCTGCCTCTCCTGAGGCTACCCCAACACCAACGGGCCTCCCTGCCTTTACCTCCACCCCTACTGCTCGCCTCAGCTCTCAGCCTCCCGACACAGAAAGAGTCTTCCTGTGCTCTCATATCGGATCTTCCCCTGGGTGTGCCCAGATCACCTTTCCAGGGTCCTGCTGCACTTCCTCTCTGCCGCCTTTTAGCTGTGTGATGGCGAGTTTGCTGGACCTCTCTGTTTTCGTTCCCCCCGTGGAGATGGTGCTTACAGTTCTGGTTTTCTGTGTATCAGAATGGACAGTGTGTGGGAGACTTGTGTTGGCACCCTGAGTGTGTCACAGTCACACCCGGGGTGTAGTCTCTGATGCTATCAGCTCTTGCTAGACGTCTGAGATGTGACTGAAGCACTGGGTCTCTGTTTCCTAGTGTCAGTAGTGTGTTAGTTATAGTTACTGTAAAGAGAGTGGATGAAGGAGTGGAGGGACCTCTGAGACTTCAGTAAACACAAGCTATTTTGATTGACACCAGGTCTGCTTCCACCCTGATTAGCTACATGCTTACTTTGGCCTGCGTTTGCTTCAGCCTCTTACAGTTGAGCTGTCTTGTCCTTAGGTTTAAGACGGGTCTGGAAACACTAGAAAGGCTCCATTTGCAATCTGATCTGATGATATGACCCTAGCTCAGTTGCTTTCTATTTATTGTGTGTATTGATAGGAATTGTCTGTCTGTGTATATTTCTCTCTGTCTTTCCTGGGGACTGAACCCAGGGCTTCCATATGCTAGGTAAGCACCTGATCACTGAACTATCCTCCACCCTCTTTTATTCTGAGACAGGGCCTCAGTAAGTTGCCCAGGTTGGCCTTGAACTGTCTACCCTCCTTCCTCAGCCTCCCCAGTAGCTGTGGCCTGGTGTGGCCTGTATTTCTCTGTCTTTTCTTCACCCCTTGCTGTCATTTCTTCCCATCTCTCTCTAGGATGGTTTTCATGCTGAGGTTGGGGGTCAGTCCCTCTTGTTCTCCTGCTGCAGCTGTCTGAGGAAGTGTCACCAGTGTCACCAATCTTCATGTTGTCTTTGGAACACCATCTCTGTAGTGCCTGGAGCTTACATCTTTGCAATGGTTTCCTTGAGAGGCCGGCCCTCCAGTCCCTAACTGGTGGAATCTAGAGGGTTGTGGTGCACCTGAGCATGCACCACACACACAGGCACATACACAGCAGTCCCCAAAATGAGTTGGGCAGCATGGCCTTGGCACATGGACCTGGACAGCCAGTGCCCTTGCTCCTGCATGGGTGGATCTAGGAGCAGGGGGTCTGCCGACATCACTGTTTCCATCTCTGCTCATCTTGGCGACTTGGGTTCCTGGATCTCACCGGGCAGAATTGTTCAAGATATTTGCATTGAGTTTTTATATGGTTTGCCTGTGTCAAGGCTTTCTCTGCTGCGGTGGGCAGCTTTTCAAGTTCTAGAAGTTTTCACTTCTTGTTTTCTTTTCCCACTTTTCTTTTTTTGGTGTGTGGTGTGTGTGTATGTGTTATGTACTTGTTAGTGTGTGTGTGTGTGTTCGTTCATATGCATTTGTTTGGAGGTCAGAGGTCAATGTCAAATGTCTTCTATTGATCTCCACCTTATTTTGTAGACCCAGCTGACCTCAAACTTCCTCTGCCTCCTGAGTGCTGGAAATAAAAGCATGCATAGCTTCGCTGGCTCTGATTCATTCATTCATTCATTCATTCATTCATTCATTCATTCATTCATTCATTCATTCATTTATGATGTAAGTGCTGAGGATCCAGACTCAGGTCCTTAGGTTGTGATTGAGCCATCTCTGCAGCCACACCTTTTCTTTGAGGAGTCACTATTCTATTGATGTGAATGGACACCATGACCAAGGCAACTTATAAAAGTTTAACTGGGGGTTTACTCCCAGCTTCTGAGGGCAAGTTCATTATCATCAAGGTGGAGATTGGTGAGAGCATGGGGAAATAGCTGAGAGCTTTCCATCCTGATCTAGGGTAGCAGAGAGAGCCGGGGACAGGGTGGGATGGGACACAGGGGGTGGGGGTGGGGAGGAGAGCAGCACACACCTGCTATGAGTGGGCTTTTGAATCTCAAAGCCCCACCTCCCAGCACACACCTCCTCCAAGGCCACACACCTCCTAATTCTTCCCAGACAGTTCTATTCCCTGGTGACTAAGCCTTCAAGCCTCTGAGCCAGTGGGGGCCATTCTCATCCAAACCTCCACCTCCTAAGGTGCTCTCCGCTTGCATCCCACTGTTACCCTCAGTATTACTGGAGGGACCCCAGAACTGCACTTAGAGTGGGCTGTGTCCTCTGAGCTAGGTCAAAAAGCCTAGTGCAGGGGCCTTTGTGAGCAGAACTTATGTTGAAAGGCCCCATCTATATTCAGCCCAAGAAGTGGGGGTGTTGTTCTGTTTGGTCTAGCCTGTGGTTGACACCCCTTCCTTGCTAGGCCCCCCTTTCTCTGTGGAGATGCTGGCATGGTGTCAGTGTATTTCCCAGTGACAAACCCAGCTTTGTCTTTATCCTACAGTTGATGACTCCGTCCCACTAGTGATGGAAAACCCGATTTATCATTTCATGTCATTAGCCACCTCCACACTGTGGAAACCTAACTCAAACTTGCTTTTTCAGAAAAGAATGGAGAACAGCCAGGACTCATGGCAGGGCTGGCTTCAGCCACAGTGTTATCTGGGGCTGTGGCAAGGCATCCCCTGGCCAGTGTCTCCAGCTGTTCCTCCCTGAAGTTTCCAGCTCAGTGGACCCTTTGCTCAGGTGGCTCCCACTCAGGCACTGCAGGCTCAGCTCACATCCTCAGAGAACAGAGGGATTACCCTCTGACCCTCCCAACCTGAGTCTCAGCCAAAGCCCTTGTTGGGTGGGTCCCTTCCTGAGGTAGAGGCTGGAAGACTTAGACTCTGACATAAACCCCCACTGAGAGCCTGATGGTAGTAGCTTCTCTGGGACTCATAGCCCAGGAGAGGGTCAGGAATTGTGGGCTGCGTGGCACATTGGCTCCCCATTCTTCTTCACGCTTTCCCATAAGCCTCAGTTGGGCCCCAGGGAGACTGAACAAGCAAGCAGTTGCTTATCCCATCACCTTTGCTTGTCGACCAGCTGGGCCTGGGGTTGGAAGCTCATGTTCTGGGTTGTACTTGTACTGGTGGCCAAGGCATGACCACCCCTGCTTTGGGGGCACAATGGAGTTGCTCAGGGTCCTACCTTGGACACCATCTTGGGACTTGTGATTGCGGGGAGCAGAGGCATGAGGTGGCTTTGCAGAAACCCAGGCCCTTTGCCCTATTTCCTCCCTTCCAGGAACCCCAGGCCACTCATGAAACCACACGGGCTGGAGCGGATGCTGGGGAGGGCCACAGCCTGGCTTGCTGGTGGCTCTCTGCTGCCCTCCCCCCAGGGCCAGCCTCTTCTAAATGCTTTGTGAGAGTATAACAGGAGACCTGTAACCATAGCTAGCATCGACCAGGCCCCACTTCCTGTCTGTGGCCTTCACAGGCTCTGCTGATCATGCCTCAGTTTCTTCATTGGGATGGATGCTTGGTGACGCTGGTTACAGTGCTGGGTGCATAGCCCGGGCTCTTATCTGCCACTTATATGATCTGAACCTGAACAGCCCTGGTGTTGTTCTCACTGTATAGAGACAGCAGTAAATGCATTACTGTTGTCATGGAAATGATGGTAACGATGATAAACATTTTGCTCACTTGGTCTGAGACGATGCTTACATTCACTTTTGCATCTGTTGGTGGGTCAGCAGGGGATGTGACCCAATTTCACTGTGAGCACACTCTGCCTCCGAGTTCGGTTCACTTGTCAAGGTCACATGGCAGAGAAGGGTGGAGGTGAGCTGTCTGGTGTCCATCTCTTGGCAGCAGCGCCTGGGATGCTGTTGGAGTAGCAAGATGCAGCGCCTGACTCTCTCATATTGATGCCTCTAAGATGGGGTGCTCATGCCCTTATCAGGCAGACCTCTTCCTCGTGGAAAACTCTGGCAAACCCAAGGGTGTGATTGCTCCGCCCAGCTGCAGTCTGCATCTGCACACTTTGACCTTCTGAACTCCAGAAAAGCCCAGTGATTTCTTTGTCATAGCCCTTCCCCCACAAAATTGCTTGGCAAACAGCTAAGTACCTCTTTGGGCCCTGGAAGTTCACACAGCTATCTCACTTTGGATGTGGGTCCCTGGGTTTTCAGATGGGAGTCTGTCTCCTTGGAGCCTTGTTCTATTCTGACTCTGAGCAACCTGAATCCAGCTGAGTTCTGAATGGGGCAGGAAATCCTTACCTTTTACCAGTTGGGGCAGGGGGAGGCGGTTCCCAGGGTAAACACAGGTGATTGGGTGTGGGAGCAGCCTCCTTTGTCTGTTGAGCTATCTCGGTAGCTCTCTTCACCTATTTTATTTTTACATGTGTGCGTGTGGTTGCCAGAGGGGCCAGATTCCTGGGAGCTAGAGTTACAGGTCCTTGAGCCACCTAATATGGGTGTTGGGAATTGAATCATTGTCCTTTGGCAAAGCAACAAGTGTTCTTAACTGATCAGCCAGCTCCCTGCCCCTCACATGCATCACTTATTTTAAAATTACTTTATCATTTATGTGTGTGTGTGTGAGTGAGTGTGTAAGATGTGTATGCATGCATGCACGTGTGCATACCCGTGCATTCAAGGTGTGTATGTGGAGGTCAAAAGATGACCTTGGGTGTCTGTCATTGGGTACCTTTCATCTTGTGAGATAGGCTCTCTTGCTGGTCTTCATTGTGTAGGCCAGGCTATCTGGCTTGCGGGCTTCCGTGGTCTACCTGTCTCCACTTCCCATCTCACCATCTCTGGGCTTACAGGTGCACACCACCACGCCTGGATTTTTAGGTGGGCTCTGGGGATCCAAGCTCAGGTCTTCCTGCTTACAAATGCTTTAACTCCCCCAACCCCAGCCCTCTTCCGAGCCCTCTTCCCAGCCCTGGATTGTCTTTTTGCTGTTTGGTTGTGGTATCTCTAGTTTGGAAATGGTTCCACTGACTCTTCTTCCCCCCTCTTGGATGGTGTCCTTGGTACATGATGGCTTTGAACTTGATGAAGTTGAGTGTCACATTTGTGAGGCTGATTTACATGTGAGTGTGTCTGGGAACACATTGGCTGACCTGAGGTGACCAGGGCTCCTTTCTGCTTCCTTCCCTCTCGGTTGTATGGTCTCTGTTCTTCCATTTGGGGTTCAGTACATTCTGGGTTAGTTTCTGGTGCAGTAGAGGAAGTGGCCTGATTTAATTTGCACAGGGATGTGCAACTGTCCTGCACCATTGTTCAGAAGGCTGCCCCCAGGAGTGCGCAGTGAGGCTGGAAGTGAACAGGCTGCTCTTGTGGGTTTCTACCCTGCTGCTCAGCTCTCCCCCACTGCCCTCCGCCTGCTCTTCACAGTGTGGTGTTGCCCCCTAAGAGCCTGGCTAGATGGCCCGAGGAAGCAGCTTGTGCAGAGGCTTGGGACGGGGATGGCTCTTGGTTCTTGGAGCTTCTTGGAGTATAGCCAATACTCCTCTGTGACTCTACACACCAAAGTCTGCACTTCCCCTGCAGCTTGGGCCAGTTACCAGTCTGGCCTTTGTGCTTGGTTTCTGTTCCCACCCTCATTGCTGACCTCAGGCAGAAATAGAGGTGAGGGCAGTCAGCTGGGAACGGGAACCGACCCTTTTCTCCTTTTGACTGGGCCTTGGCTGCCCTGTAGAGGACCCCTCTGAGGAGGGGCTGGCCTTCAACAAGTAGGAGACAGCTGCTGTCTGTGAACAAGCTGCTGGCCATTCTGGCCTCCTGAGACTTTGCCGGCCTGACCAGAGTGCAGCTGGTACCTGCTTTATCCCTTGCTGTCCTATCCGTGAGGAAGCTGGCCGTCCAAGTTCAGATCCCAGCCCCTCCTCCCCATGGCTGGGGCTACCACAGTCTCCTCTGTTAGACAGTCTGGGACCTGTCTTTCAAGCTCAGCCAGGGAACTCTGGGGGTGTTCTGTGTCATTTTCATCATCACTGGCTTTCTAGTGACAGGTTCGTAGGGGGTGATGCTCAAGGAAGCATAAGTCTATCTAGTTAGCGTGCAAAACCACTCTGGAATCCAGTGCAGGAGAGCCAGGGGATATTGCTGGTGAATACAGGGAATCGAGACCTGCATGGTGGCAGAGCCTGGGCCATCTGGTGATGTCTGGTTTAGGAAATTTCTCTGATGTTGTCCTAATGCATTGACTGAGAAAGGATGTGATCTGGCATAGGCACCACCACCTCAGCATCATTCCCACCACTGCTGGCCCATAAGTCTCCTCCGTGTCTCACATACCACACCTAGCGAGTAGCTGGAACCTTTTGTTTGAGACCAGCTGGAGGTCAGTTGGCAGAGTGCTGGCCTAACATGCAGGAAGCCCAGCTTTCCGCCCTCAGCACTGTATAAATTGAGCATGGTGGTACACGCCGTTAATCCCAGCTCTCGGGATGCAGAGGCAGGAGGATCAGGAGTTTAAGGTTCCTCAGTTACATAGTGAGCTTGAGGCTAGCCTAGATGACATGAGGCCATGTTTCTAGAAAACATGGTCTGGCCCGTTTGTGTCTGCCATGGGAGTGTGGGGGGAGGGGCCGAACTGATGGCAGTTGGGTCCTGGGTCGAGAAATGGCTGGATGCTTTTTGTACTCTGTACTCTGAAGGAGAGGCCTATTTATTTATTTTTCTTTCATGTTCTGGGGATTGAACCCAGGATGAGCCTTGAGTGCATTAGGCAAATGGTTACCACTCAGCCACACTTATACCCCAAGAGGCATTTCCCCCTACCCATTTCACCATGAAAGCTGGGGCAACAATTGTGTCTGTGGCTGCCTCTGTCACCTGCCCTGTTCTGTCTTGTGGTTCCCTCACCCTGCCCCCCAGTCACCTACCATTCCTTGTCTTGCCCAGTGTCTTTCCGACCTCATTCCCTTTGTAGCTGCTCTGTCTGCCACGTTGTTCCCTAAGTGTATCGGACCTGCCAGTCAGAAGCTCATTTCCTGATGTCTACTCTAGCTCCTCACAGAGTTTCTCACTGCTGGCCATTGTGACGGATACTTGATCTGTCTTCGCTTTTCTGTCTCTTCTGTATTGGGCTAGGGTGGTCTTATTTCTGTTTTCTTGTGTATTCAGATTCTGACATCAAGGACACTCAGGTGGTACCCACAGAATGAATTAATGAATGAGTGAAAAAATGGATGTCTTAGTTACTTTTTTGTTCATGGAATGACAGACCTGATGAAATCAGCTCAAGGGAGGAAGGACTTACTATGGTTCATCGCTTTAGGTATAGTTCATCAGGAACAGTGGGGTGGCTGATCTCCTTGTGTCTGTTTTAGGTTACAGTCCATCAGGAGCAGTGGGGTGGTTGGTCTCCTGTGTCTGTTTTAGGGTACAATCCATCAGGAGCAGTGGGGTGGCTGGTCTCCTTGTGTCTGTTTTAGGGTACAGTCCATCAGAAACAGTGGGGTGGTTGGTCTCCTATGTCTGTTTTAGGGTACAGTCCATCAGGAGCAGTGGAGTGGCTGGTCTCTTTGTGTCTGTTTTAGGGTACAGTCCATCAGAAACAGTGGGGTGGTTGGTCTACAGTCCATCAGGAGCAGTGGGGTGGTTGTTCTCCTTGTGTCTGTAGTCAAGAAGCAGACGAAAATGAATGCTAGTGCTCAGCTCCCATTCTCCTTTTTGTTCAGTCTGGAAAGCCCAGCCTGTGGGATGGCACCCCCTGCCTCCTGGGCTGGTCCACCCTGTTAAACCTCTGGGGAAACACCTTCCTAGACACCCAGAGATGTATATTCTTGGTGACCCAAGTCCAGTTGCGTTCACTATGAAGACTGACAACTCGTGTGAATGTGCAAGCTTGTGCAAACTTAGCTCACCAGCTCCTCAGCACACTGGTTCGACATGGCTCCACCTCTGGCCAGGATGTGCCTGGACTGATGTCCCTCTTTTCTGCCTTCTCCCACACTAGGAGCTGGCCAAGAGGACCCCTGGCAAGCACCCTGACCACCCCGCGGTGCAGAGTGCCCTGCAGGCCATGAAGATGGTTTGCTCTAACATCAATGAGACCAAGAGGCAGATGGAGAAGCTGGAGGCGCTGGAGCAGCTGCAGTCTCACATAGAGGGCTGGGAGGTACGTGGTCAGGTGGGAGAACCCTGGGCTGAGGGGGCTGGGCCCCCACTTGCAGTGCAGATCACACACAGCCTGGTGCCTTTGTTTGGCCCGCCCTGTGTTTGCTTATAAGTGGCTTAGCTGATTTTCAATGAAACATAAAATCGCAGATTTCAAATTTCCATAGACAGATTGGTAGAACTGCTGTTTCCCTGCAGCTGCCACTGAGACTCCCGTTCCCTTAGCAATGCCCATGCGGGCCACACTCCCTCACCAAGTGTGCTGTGCCTGGCCTACCCGCTGCCTACAGGTCTTGGCGCTTATGCTCCCAGCATCAAGGGTAGTACTTCCATATCTGAACACATCTCTTTACCTGCGACTGTGGCAAATACCTGGCAGAAACCATGGGAGGGAGGAAAGTTTATTGTGGCTTAGTTGGCGGGTACAGTCCATCATGGTAGAGAAGTCACGGGCAGGCACTTCACACGGATGGTCACGGCACACCCACAGGAAGCAAGCAGAAATGAGATAGCTCCCTGCTCCTTTGTACGCAGTCTGGGACACCATCTCAGGAGGTGACACCACCCACATTTTAGGTGGATCTTCACACCTTAGTAAACATAATCTGGAAACTCTCTCAGAGAAATGCCAGAAGTCTAGAAGGGGGTTCTGGACCCTGTCAGGATGGCAGTGTCAGCCTTCCACACTACCCCAGGTCAGGACTCTGGTTCCATATGTCCTTGCTAGCTGAGTGACTTTTGGCACCTGCTTTTAACTTCTCTGACCCTGGTACCCTGTTTTTTACCTGCATCTGTTGCAGGTGTTATTTTCCTGGGATCCAACTGTTATTTCTCAGGGTTGTTAGTGGGACGGATCGCCCCAGAGTGTAAGTAACTGACCTTCTTTAAATCACACTTATTTGTGGGTGTGTACACGGTGTGCCCCAGCGCATGTATAGAGGTCAGAGGACAATTTGTGGGAGTTGACTCATTTGCTTCCACTGTGTGGGACCTGGGCATTGAACTCAGGGTCATCAGGCTTGGCAGCAAGCCCCTTTACCCACTGAACCGCCCCTCAGCCAATAACCAAATGACTTTCTTAACCCTCACTTCTTGCTTCCATTATTGAACGTTTCCTGTGTGTCTATAGAAGGACAATGGAAAAATACAGCTGAATCTGAAGGGCAGCTCAGCTGGAGTGAGATTAGGGGCTGAGATGAAAGGTTCTGGGTCAGACACTGCTGTCTGGACGCCCCGCCCCCACCTGCCAGGCCCTGGGTGGCCCTGGATGTCTGGGATTTAGTATTCTTTTCTTGTACTCCCCCACCCTGGGTTGAGGGCCCAGCTGCAGAGAAGACTGGGGCTTTGTTCAGAGAATACGGGTGACATGTCCCCTGCACTTTCCTTCACTGGCCATCTCCTCTGTGAGAGCCCCAGCTCCCAGACTCCCTTGCAGATAGACTTTGGAATGGGCATTAAGGTTTGGCCTTGATTAAGTTGGAAGGTGGGAGAGAAAAGGTGTGGGAGAGGGTCTGCCCCAGGAGGGTCTTGTTTTCTGTGGTGGCAGCAGAGTGCTTCCCCTCCCCCAGCTTCCTGGGCAGGGAGGTTCCAGTCACCAGCCTGAGTTGGTAGGTTGGTGTGTTCAGCAGTCAAGGTAAGGCAGCGGACCTGGCATCTGGCTCCTTTGGCTGTGGGGGTTGCACATGGCTTTGCCTAAAGCGCAGGCCACATGACCAGTCTTTCCACTGTGTCACAGGCCACTGTCCTGAGCTCCCTGTAGCATCTAGGTACACACTGGCATGAACTGGCTGCCGTGGGGCTGTGGTGGGGATGGGGGCAGCTCCAAGGGGCTCACATTGCAGTGTGTGAGCAGTGCAGAGGTGGATGTGTGGCCAGTGGAGGCTGGGTGGGTGGCTCTGATCCAACAGGACTGTGTTTTTCCTATGCCTTGGGCATGTCTACCACCAGTGTCATTTCCTAAACCTGATGGCTGTCCTTTCCCTGTGGAAAGAGATACGGAAGGTACGAGAGAGGTTGGAAGGTAGTGATATGTCACCTGCTTCTTGGCATGATTAGGTCTCTTCACCATGCTTGGTGCTCAAGAAGCTGGGAAATACAGTCCATTGGTCAGACAGCCAGTGCCTGCAAAATTCGCTCCCCAAGATGAATGCAGGGGAGCAAGGATGTTGGTTGCCTCAGTGGGTGTTCTGTACTTGCGTGTTTCTGTCCAGCTCCCTCTCCTCAGCTCTTAGGATCTGTGTAACCTGGCCCTGCCCTGCTAGGACTCTTCATAGAGCAGGTACTGGCTCTGAGGATTCAGAGTGATACGTTCTTAGTCCCTGTCTTTGCCCCTCCTTGGCAACTTCCTAATTCTCTGCCCCAAGTCTTACGATGCTCAGTCAACCTCATGCATACTCTGTGTATTAGCCGCACTGACATGGGGTGCTTATCCCACAGCTCTTAGTGATGCCAGAGGCCTTCAGTGAACCTAGCACTCCCAAAGTTCTGCCCTGCTGGTTCCCACATGACTGTTGAGCCCCTACTGTAGCCCGGGGAAGGTTGCTAGGTGCTGGAGATCTCACCACACACACTTGGTGGTGGCCCTGTCCTTACAGAAGTGCTGATCTTGTAGGGGAGACTTAACAAGCCAGACTGCAAATAGATCACCGGGAAAGACAGACACAGGGCACTCAGACAAATCCCAACCCCCTGCAGGACCAGATGCTGACCTCCTGGGTCTGCTATTAGCCATGTGAATTGGTGTGTCCCCCCTTGCACCCCTAAGTGTCTGCTGTAGTAGAACCTGCAGTCCTCTGATGGTGCTGGCCCACACAGCCATCCGACAGATTGTGTTTGCTTTCTGTGTGCTGAGAGATTTGCCTCGGAGGCCGATAGGGATTTAGGGGTATGGAGGAAGGGGTGCTCCATGGCTAGAGCTGTCAGTTTGACAGGATCTGGAGTCACCTAGGAGACAAGCCTCCAGATAGATCTGTAAGGGAGTACTTGGCCTCTGGGCATGCTTCTAAGGGTTGCCAGGGTTAGATTAGTGGATGTGGGAAGGTCTATCTTAGCTGTGGCAGGGCCTTTCCCTTGCTGGAATACTGGACTATCCAGATGGAGAAAGGCCTAAACAGCAGCATGTATTCATGATTCTCTGTGTAGTTTTTTTTTCTTTTTTTTTTTTAAGAACTCTTTGGGGGTCTGCCACCCAGCTCCCAAATACAAATACATGAAGACTTATTCTCTTATGAATGCCCGGCCTTAGTTTGGCTTATTTCTAGCCAGCTTTTCTTTTCTTTTCTTTTCTTTTCTTTACTTTTCTTTCTTTTTTTGAGCATTTTAAAAATTTATTTACAAAGTTGTGTACAACACGATGGAATAACATTTAGAATACCATATATATTCATTCATATATAAACAGACTTTTATAATACAATGACACTTCGCCTTTTTGAAAAATTGTCTTTTTGTATTTAAAATCTCCCAATGTCTCTATACATTCTTTTTCTCAGATAAAACTGCCGAGAGTGAACCTTCAAAAAAAAAAAAA
>LOJH01003867.1:13350-25445 GCA_001685095.1 Ellobius talpinus
AATCTACTGAATTTTTTCTTAAAAAAATAAAAACCCCAAAAGGAAAGTCAATGACTTTTATACAAATATGTGCAAAGAATTTCCCTCCCACCCCACAGTACTGAGAGCAGGTGCTGTCGGGGTGTATTTTTTGGAAATTCGGTTATCAGTTTTACCTGTACGGAAAGCTATTCCCAGTGGCCGCGTGTTGAGTTTGCTCGGCCAGCTTGGGTTGAACCAGGGGACGGAGGCCGCTGTTGGTCGGTGTTCGGGAGTCATCGGGGGCAGGTAGTAGAGTCCATATGATTGGGGTAGAGGGACCAAGACCAAGGCAGAAGGACCAGGATCAGAGCAGGTGCACAGCCTGAAGGCGCAGACTCTGCCAGAGGCCTCCGCTAGGCCCGGCCACCACTGGCTCATCACTATTGCATGGGCCACTTGGCTTGAATGGCGGTGGCGGTGGCAGCAGCTGCTAGCTAGCTTTTCTTAACTTAAATTATCTGTCTACCTTTTGCCTCTGGGCTTTTACTTTTCTCTATTTTTGCATGTCTTTTCTTCTTATTTCATGTCTGGCTGGGCGGCTGGGTGACTGGGTGATTGTGTAGCTGGGCGACCGGGTGATTGTGTAGCTGGGCGGCCGGGTGATTGTGTAGCTGGGCGGCTGAGTGATTGTGTGGCTGGGTGGCTGGGCGGCTGGGTGATTGTGTAGCTGGGTGGCTGGGTGATTGTGTAGCTGGGTGGCTGGGCGATTGTGTAGCTGGGCGGCTGGGCGGCTGGGCGGCTGGGCGATTGTGTAGCTGGGCGGCTAGGCGATTGTGTAGCTGGGCAGCTGGGCAGCTGGGTGATTGTGTAGCTGGGTGGCTGGGCGGCTGGGTGATTGTGTAGCTGGGCGGCTGGGTGATTGTGTAGCTGGGTGGCTGGGTGATTGTGTAGCTGGGTGGCTGGCCCTGGCATCCCCCTCTCCTCCTTTTCTCGCTCCTCCCTCTTCTCTTTTTCTCCTTCTGTTTATTCTCTCTGTCTGCCATCTCTGCCTATCCTTTCTCCTTCCTGGCTATTGGCTGTTCAGCTTTTTCTTAGCCCAATCAGGTGTTTTAGACAGGCAAAGTAACGCAGCTTCACAGAGTTAAACAAATACAACATAAAAGAATGCAGCACATCTTTACATCATTAAACAAATGTTCCACAGCATAAACAAATGTAATACATCTTCAGCTACTATTCCACAACATCTCTGCTTCCTGATTGTGGCTGTAATGCATCCAGCTGCCTCAAGCTCCTGCTGTCATGAGCACCCCGCCATGATGCACTGTTAACTTTGAACTGCAGAGCAGAAAGCAGCCCTTCCTCCCTTGAGTTGCCTTTGCCAGGGTGCTTTCCTATGCAACAAGGAAAGGAGCTAAGACAGGTGTGTTCTTGGCTGCTCAATTCCTGCCCTCCATCCTTTCCCCAGGGCTCTAACCTCACAGACATCTGCACTCAGCTCCTCCTTCAGGGCACTCTGCTCAAGATCTCTGCAGGCAACATCCAGGAGAGAGCCTTCTTCCTCTTTGACAACCTGCTTGTCTACTGTAAGCGGAAATCCAGGTATGTTGCTAGGACTGGGCCAGGCTGCCCAGGTGATCTACTGGGGCAGGCCAGTGCGAAATGCCCCTTTCTCCAGGTGACACCTCGGGCTTGTCACATCCCTCCCTGGGCTTTTTCTTCTGAGTATTTAGGGAGTTATTCTAAATGAATGTATAGTATTAGCTGAATATGTTAATTTTAATTGTCTAGTAACCATATTAAATAAAAATAAAAAGAAACAGGTGAACTGGGGTTTAATAGTGAATTCAACCCAAGATGCTCACATGTTATATCTAATTATAATTATATGTAGCTGTAAACAAGTTTTAAAAAGTAATAAGGAGGTGTTTTGTCATATGTTTTAACGTTCAGTCTTTGAAGTGGTTTATGTATTAGCTTTACACCGCCGTGGGTCCCAGTCATATTTCATATTTTCCTTGTGACCTGGGAACACTGCGTCATACAGCATAGCTCTAGACGATTGTAGAGGCTCACCAGCATGTGAGATCCTAAGGTTCCCAGGGTGCAGAGTTGGAGGGGAGAAAGCTCCCACTGCTGGGCTGGGGGAGAAGAGAACGGTTCGCCAGCATCTTCACATCCCTCACTGAGAGCCCCTTGGGTCATCTTAGCAGACACTGTCCCTTGCTTCCATTCTGTTTCCTGTGAGTTGTCCTGAGAGTGAAACAGTAACCTTCAGAGGCTTCTCCCAGCCTTATCTGGCCAAGGCTGCAGCGGTCTCAGAGCATTGTGGCTCTCTGGCCTTAAAGCCCATTGTCTCAGCGTTCAGTTTTCAGTTTCCCAGCTCCTGAGCCCGTGTGGGAAAGCCGGCCACAGGGGATGGGTGGCCATTCCATATGCATTGTGAAGCCTCAGTTTCCTCTTCTACAATGGGCCACATCTGTCCTCTGCATGTTTGGCTCAGAGTTTGGCCACTTCTCTATCTCCACGACTTCTCCTGCCTGTGCCTCAGTTTCCTTGTTTGTAAAACAGTAGACTCTACTGAATGTACCTCACAGGGTCATTGTGGAGGTGAAGGTAGTAAGTGTCTGGTGCACAAAGTCGGGGCTGGCTGCTGGTGCCATCCCCATGGACCTCACACTCATCCTGGGGTTCTTGGTACCACCCGTGGGCAGCCCCAGGGCACAGAGCCATTGCCACTTGTATTGGCCATCCTTTCTGTTTTGGAGGCTGGTCTTTCTTGCCTCAGACCTCAGCCTCCCATTTTGTCATCTCCCAGTGTAGACATGCTCAGCCTGCCTTCTCTCCAGCTGTTCTGCTTTTGCTCTGTAATGATCTCTGTTGCTGTCCCGTGTCACCTGTCCTGCTGGTGTCACCTCCAGAGGCTTCCTTTGACAATCCTGTGAAATGTCACCTCCAGTCCTTCCCTGCCCTGGCTGTTGGAAGCAGGCACTTTTCCCGGATCACTAGGGTTTGGAAACAGAATGTTTCTTCAGAACCCTGTGAATAACTCCCAGCTGCCGGCTGTGCTGTCCCAGCCCTGGCTTCTTTGCCATGCCCTTCTTCCTCCGTATCGCCTGCCCTAGGAGGAACAGCAGTTATTTCCACCATCTTGGCTTCTTCAGGAACTATCTTTGGCCTTCCTGTGTCCATCCTAAGCTCTCTGAAGGCTGCTCCCTCCTTAGTGACACAGGGAGCTGGCCTGTGGGAAAGGGCACACCTGTCTCCTGGGAGGACCAGGAACCAGGCCACTGTCCAGCTTCTAGATTAGCAGCCAGAAGACTGAGTGCCTGCGGGCAGGGTCAGGTGCTGGTGGATGGAGCCTGGCTGACTGGAGTGGCTGCAGGAAGTACCCGATATGGATGGAGCCTGGCTGACACTGGAGTAGCTGCAGGAGGTACCCCATGTGGATGGAGCCTGGCTGACACTGGAGTAGCTGCAGGAGGTACCCCATGTGGATGGAGCCTGGCTGACTGGAGTGGCTGCAGGAAGTACCCGATGTGCCTAGGCAGCTGCTGGCTCTCTTGGTCCCTGTCTGGGATGTGGGTGACACAGAGAGCCCCCTTTGGCCACCAAAGGAGGAAGAGGACATTCTAAAAGTCAGTCCTCTCAGTTACAGAAGGGGAAACTGAGGCCCAGAAGAGCTAAGTCTTATACCTTGTAGCTGCCTGCTGTGTTCTGAGAGGCCAGAGTCATAGTAGCTGAAAGCCCTCAGGTCCTCCTGCAGCTGCACGACTTTAGGCGAATGCCATTTTCGTGTCTGTTATGTGGGCTGAAGCCCTGATGAAGCACACCTATGGGGTGTGCTTTACAGAGCAGGCGACCCCATCTAGGCCTCACTGTGAAGTGGCTGGGATAGTGCCAGGCTCACGAGAGAAAAGGAGGAAAACATTCCTGTTTGACTTCCTTTGGGTATTTTGCACACAAGGTCACATGTGTCTGAGCTGGACTTGTCTTTTTGTCCACACTCCTGTCCCAAACAAACCTTTATCTCCTCAGTTCTTCCTTATTCCAAGAAGTAATGCCAAAATCTGTCAGTTAGGGTTCTCTGAGACACAGACCTGGTATGTATGTTCATAATGCACCTGCATGTTCACAAACAGAAACATGCACTCATGCACACAGGTGGATAACTGTGTACAAACTGATGCATATCTATACACGTGTGCACCCATGCATTCCCACGGAGTTTTGTACCTGCATACATATACATACATGCACAGGCATATACAACATGCACATGCTCATACATATATGTATACACATGTATTCCCACACATCAGTGTACCTGCATACACGGGTGTGCACACAGGAATACACACATGCATACCCATGTGTACATGGAAGCAGGAGGGTGAACTTTGGTGTATATACAAATGCACACATGCTTGTAAATTTATAATAAAGCAGAGTCCAGCCAGCCAGTGCTTGAGGAAGCACATGGTTCCTCTTAACTCTCACACAGTCTGTCCCTCATTACAGGCCCAGGGAGCCGGAGTCTGGCAAACATACTCAGTGCCCTGCTGTTCCAGTCCTCCCCGCTCAACTCCTACATGGAGCAGGAGCTCAGGTCTCCCCTCATACAGCTGCATTCTCAGGGAGGTCTGGCCAGCCTGCTGTCCAGAGTCCATAATGTTGAATTTACCCAGCTGTAGTAAGTTTGTCTCAGATAGCGACGTCTGAACATAGTCCTAGCAGGCTCTGTAAGGATAGGTCCACCCCGTGGATCAAGGAGATGCAGAGGGCCTTTGCTGTGATCAATGTTTCTTTGTGTGCTCCGTCCCCCCCCCAAGAATCTCCCATGATTTCACGTGCTTCCCTGTGGCCCAGCATCTGGCAGAGTGCCGGACACTGAGCAGCCATTTCCAAGGACTTAGTGTATTGCATCTTACTTGATTCCCTGCCCATAGGAAGCCCTGCCAGGTGTTTGTTTGTTTGTTTATTGTTTGATATCTTAATTTATTTGGGTGACTGTAACAAAATGACATTAACTGGGTATCTTAAAGGATATAGTTTTTTCAACTTATCCAACCTAGGAAGTTCAAGGGCAAGGCACCAGGAAACATGCTCAGTAGGCTTCCTCTGCTTTCTGTTGTGTGTATGGTGGAAGGAGGAAGGTATCTCTCTGAGGCCTTTTTGTAAAATACACTAATCCCTGTGTTCCAACCACCTCTCCTGGCCTCACCCCCAGCTCCAACTCCTGCATCAGGGTTTGGAAGTCAGAAGATCAATGTGAAAGGTACCATGTTCAGACTGCAGCAGTGACTGAATGTATGGACGACAGAAATCTCCCGCGTGAAAGCATGTGTTGGGGTAGAGGGGGTGATGGATGCGTGAATAGATGGATAAGGCAGGTGCGTAGTTGCATCGGAAGGTAGGCAGATGAATGAATGGGTGCATGGACGCATGGGAGAGTGAGTATAGGGAGAGCTGGTTTATGAGGTGGCTGGATGAATGAAGGAGTTTGTAGATAGATAGATGGATGAGTAGTACTTGGATGGGTAGGTAGATTATAGATAGATGATAGATGGTTAATAAATAGTTGGTTATAGATGGCTGGATGGACAATGGGTAGGGGTGTGTGTGTGTGTGTGTGTGTGTGTGTGTGTGTGTGAGTGTGAGAGTCTGCTAGTCCAGTGTGCTGAATTTCTGTTGTTGGTCTCCCATGAGTCTCCATTAGCTGAAGAGTTGATCTGCGAGATCAACAAAGCTCTTCACCTATGTTTCAGATGGGAAACCATGATTAGTAGAGAAGAAATTCACTCAGTTGCCTGCCCACCAGCAGCCACCCCATGTTCCTCACCCTAGCCCAGAGCTCCTCTCTGTCCCTGGATGCCTCTCTGTGTTGCTGTCCCTTGTAGGGGATGCTGACTCCCTGCTGTCTTTTAGGGTCACTGGGAGCAAGAAATCTACCAAGAGGACCAAGTCCATTAATGGCTCCCTGTACATCTTCAGGGGTCGGATCAACACTGAAGTCATGGAAGTGGAGAATGTGGAGGATGGAACAGGTGGGCCCCTCTCCGCTAAACCCCTCCCTGCCTGCCCTGGCATTCTCGCTATGTTTGTGTGCACCATGTGTGTGCAGTGCTCATGGAGGCCAGAGGAGGGCCTCGGATGATCTGGAACTGGAGTGACAGACAGTTGTGAGCTGCCATGTGGGTGCTGGGAACTGAACCCCAGTCCTCTGGAAGAGCAGCCAATACTCTTAGCTACCAAGCTGTTTCTCCAGCCCCTCACTTTAGGCATTTTATCATGCAATCTTTTTTTTTTCTGCCTAAAATACTTTTACCATATTGGGTGTGGTGGTGCACACCTTTAACCCCAGCACTTGAGAGGCAGAGGCAGACAGATTTCTATGAATTTGAGACCAGTCTAGTTTACATAGTGAGTTCCAGGCTGGCCAGGGCTATGTAGTGAGATACTGTCTAAAAACAAAATATCACCTCCTTAGTTTCCATTGCCTAGTATTTCACTTTAAATGTCTCTGGTTTTCAAACTCATGCATATAAAATGGCTTTAGATGCATGTGACCATGTACGTCCTTTTCCGTGTGTATAGTAAGGCAGTCATAGTGCCCTGTCTGCATTCTACATGGCTCTTGCATTCAGTGTGCTGACCCTGGGATGCATCCTTGTCTCATGTAGCTCTGGGCGGGTCCTGCTTCCTGTGGCTGTATAACATCTACTGTCTGAACGATCCACAGGCAGGTGACCAAAGCTTAGGGTAGTTTCACCATTCACTGGGACCGGGGATGCCGCATCTCAGGAGATGTTCTGTGAGCCTGTCTGGGGAAGGTTCTAATGTGGTTTTGAGCTGCAGGCCCACGGTCCTAAGTATTGTTTCGCTGTCATGTTTTCAGAGAGGGTTGCTCACCTAAGCTCTGGGCAAGCATCTCCTCCACTACTATGTTTGTGCCCACATAAGAGGTCACGAAACCTGTGTCACGGTGGTGTTGGAAGGGACTGTGCAGATCTTTGTCTATGAGAGAGAAGCCAGTGGGAAACAATGGTTGGGGGGAAGGTTTAGCTCCTCAAGCCTGGCCCTGGTGGTGGTCATCATTTTGCGGGCTATTGGGAGTTGCATAGCTATCTGTGTACTGACCCACGTTTGCCTCTCGTCCCTCTCAGCCGATTACCACAGCAATGGCTACACTGTCACCAATGGCTGGAAAATCCACAACACGGCCAAGAACAAGTGGTTTGTGTGTATGGCCAAGACTGCGGAGGAGAAACAGAAGTGGTTGGATGCCCTGATCCGAGAGCGGGAACAGCGAGAGAGTGGGTGCCTGGGCGGGTCCTGGGCTGCCAAGGAGGTTGATGAGGTTCTTGTAGGGTGAGGACTATGCCTAGGGCACGGATCTTGGTCCCTTGCAGAAGTGTTGAAGCTACACACAGCAGGTGTTTTGATGGGTGGGGACATCTGTGACTATGTTAGGACCTGGTGGGGTCAGTCAGTTGTACCACAGTCCCCATGTGGCTTACTGGTCACCGGAGCATCTGGAAACAGCATCTTCTTTCCCCTGCAGCTAAGATGTTTGCACAAGCCTTTGTTTGTTGGTCCCTGAGAAGGAGTCTGGGGGATAGTCCTCAGGGTGCCCCTTAGGCATGGTAGAGAGCACCTCAGGACAGTAAACAAAGTGGTTCACTGAAAGACAGCACAGGGTTTGAGGTGACAGACCAGGGATGGGTGGGCTCTGACCCGAGGGATGGGTGGGCTCTGACCCGTGTCTCTGTCTTGAACTACTATGGAGCCCACCAGGCTGGAAACTTGAGGGTCTGGGTGTGCTTCGTACAAGTTACTTCAATGACCTGAGCCTGAGCGGACTCACTCTCCTGCTGCAGAGGCTGTGGCCCTGCTGCCCAAGGCCTTAGATTTGACCATCGTTGCAAACTCAACATCATCTCCTCATTTGACCCAGGATCAAATTGGGCCTCAGTTTGCCCCATGCACTTCCTGCTGACCTGAAACCCTAGCTGGTCTGTGCATCGTAGGCACCTCACATTTGCCACGGTTCCATCACCCTCGGAGCCTGTTCCTGTCTGCTACCCAGCCCTTTGTAGCAGTAGATGGCTTGCCACTCATCCAGTGCTGAAACACACCCTTGGTGCCACCCCCTCATTGTCCCTCTTCATTCAGGAGGTCATCGTGATCCTGCAAACCTGCTCTTTGTGTGCACGGCCCAGACCACCTGCCTCTCTCCCCACCTCACACCACCCAAGTCACTGTCCTCATTCAGTGTCTCCATCTGTTTCCTAGACAAAGCGGGGCCTTTAGGTAGCGCTTCCCCATCTTAAATATCAAGCCAGAACATATTAACATACCAGGAAGCCAGATAAGCTCCTGTTTTTGGCCTTTGGGTGGGCAAGGGCTCAACGTCTGAAACTGTTCAGGGCTGGGGTGGGGTCGGTACTGGGGCAGGGGCAGGGAGTTGGCCTGGCTGGGTGGGGTTGATCTGTGCTTTAGTGGTTAGAATCAAGAGCTGTGGTTAGCACTGGGTATATGTCATTAAGAGGTGTGTGTGGTCCAAGGCGACCTTGTCCTTAGATGTGAGTGTTGTCTGAAGTCCAACCTCAGGGCTGGGCACACAGGGATGGGCTCACACTGTGGTCTGTGGTCATTGCCAAGGTCAGGATATGGAGCCAAACATCTTGGGATAAAATCTTGATGCCACCTATTCTGACAACATAAGTTTTCTGGGCCTCAGCTTTCCGTTTATAAAATGGGAATGGTTGTGGCTCTTTTTGTGAGGAGCACGGGGCATGTATCTGAGGCCATGAAACACTCATTTGCTGCTGCTCTTGTTGTCTGAATGGGGTGGGGTTCAGAGAGAGACCATGAGTAGAGTTAAGGATGGGGCCCCTGTATAGGTGGCGTGGAGGGGCAGGGCCGTGTGTGGAGGGGTAGGATAAGGCTTTGGGGCTTGGCTCTGAGTTAAAGGACCACCAGTTACCCTGGGACTTAACCTGGGTCTCTTCCCAGTCCTTCTGAGCAGTCCCTGGTAGGTGTGTGACATTGACCAGGGGTCAGGAAGTGCTCTATGGTTATGCCAGTGTGAAGCTAGCAGGCATGAATACCAGAACTCCAGACTGCCTCCGGTAACCCCCTGGCAATCATGTCCCCATGCAGGCTTGAAGCTGGGCATGGAGCGTGATGCGTACGTCATGATCGCGGAGAAGGGGGAGAAGCTGTACCACTTGATGATGAGCAAGAAGGTGAACTTGATCAAAGACCGCCGACGGAAGCTGAGCACTGTGCCCAAGTGCTTCCTTGGCAAGTAAGTGGCATCTGATCCCAGCTGACCACCTTCCTTTCCCACCCTACTTCTGCTTTGCCCTACCCTGTCCTGTCCCGCCCTGCCCTGCCCTGCCCCGTACGCCCTTTCTCTCGCCTGGGATCTCCCTGCACAGCCATCTTACGCCCCCTCAGATGAGGGTCAGGGCTGGCAGGGTTCTGCCATAGTTCTGTCTGCTGTGTTTGCTCCTGACCCACTGTGTAATCTGCTTCCTGTAATGGAGTCTATGATAAAAGCTGAGATCTTCCGGACTCATCAGGCTGGCCACAGTCTGCCTATCTCTGTCTTTTCTGCAATGGCCAAGGCCGAGGAGGCTGGGCTGTGCCTAGAAGCTGGAGATGAAATTCGGAAGGTCTGGGGCAGGCTGGAGCTTGGTGGCCTGCATGGTGCAGAGAAAACTGGAAATAGTGTCAATTGTCCTGGTAGGAAGACTAGATTGGAGACCAGTGTGTGGGGCAGGCATTTAGATGGCCTCTGAGTCAGGAGATCTGCTTTGTAGGCTGCCATGCACTCAGAGGAGTCTGGGCCAGCAGTGTTGGTGAAGGGACAAGCAGAGGCCTCTGTGGACGGTGGTCAGAGAGGTGGGGGCCCCTGGGTAGGGTCAGCTCCTGTAAGCTAGGTGATGACATGGGTGGAGACAGTGAAGGGAGGAGCCAGACAGGAACCTGATTTAGAAATATGAAAATACAGAGTGTTCGTGTCCACCGGAGCCTGTGGAGTTAGGAGATGGCCCAGGGTCGGCCTGAGTGTTCGTGTCCACCTGAGCCTGTGGAGTTAGGAGATGGCCCAGGGTCGGCCTGAGTGTTCGTGTCCACTGCAGCCTGTGGAGTTAGGAGATGGCCCAGGGTCGGCCTGAGTTGTTCGTGTCCACCGGAGCCTGTGGAGTTAGGAAATGGCCCAGGGTCAGCCCTGAGGCCTGCTGTTAAACAGGCTAGGGGTGGGGGGTGGGAGTTGGGGAAACCAGGATTTTTGGATTGCTCCATCTGTTGTCCTTGGGGTTCAGCAGTCCTGGCTCTCTGAGGCTTTGTGGAAAGGAGAGACCTGGGTCCAGGAGCTTGAAAGGTTAGAGGGGCCCCTGGCTGTCTCCATTGCTAATCCCTGATTCCACTTCATAGAAGGCTTTTCTCTAAGAGCTCCTCCACTTCTGCCTAGGGGAGCACTGGAGAGTCTTCCTGCCAGCCCAGCCGGATGGGATAACCTGGCTGTGATTAAGGCTTCTGAGGCCCGGCTATCCTCAGGATTAGAGGAGATTTCTCTGGCTGCCCGTTTGAACCCCAGCCAGCATTGCAGCTCATGTAACCATGGGGCTCAGAGGACCTGACTTCCCGTTAAGAGAACATTCTTCTTCAGGCTTGACTTCCTTCTGCACCTGTCTGGGCTTCCAACGCTCCTTCCCCGCCAATGTGTAGCTCACGAAATCTCCAGGAGCCCTGGTTCCCTCTGTAAGACTGATAGGTGGCTGGGACACAGGTCTCTCCCTCACTCAATCAGATCTTTGACATTCACATTTGGCAGTCACTTTTAATCTCATACAATACCGTGAGGCAAGTCACTGCCATTGTCCCTATTTTAAAGGTAAAGAAACTGAGGCATATAGAGGGAAAAGGTTCTGTGCGAAGTCACACTGCCATGTGTGGCGATGGGATTCGCACTCAGGACAGGGTGATTCCAGAGCTGGTGTTCTTTCTCACTGCCTCCATGCTTGCTTCGTTTTAATCTCTCTTCCGCATTTACCCCCATTGTTGCTTTCTCCATGTCTGTCTGCTGCTGGACAGGGACTCCCTGGTTGTGGTGTGTCTGGTTTATCTTTATAACCTTTTAGGGCAGGGCTTTGAGTCAGACTGGGGCTGTGTCTTACTCACCCATCTTCCTGCTGGATGGCTTTGGACACTGGGTTAATGTCTCTCAGTCTCATTCAATGACAAGGAAGAAGAAGGGTTGGAGGACCCAGTGGGAATGCAGTAGCACTCAACACGGTTCTGGCCAGGGCACTGAGAATACACGCTGGGCCGTGCATGCATCATGGTACAGGGACTGGTGGGAAGAAGTGGCCAGTTTGTGCTCCATGCAGAAAGTAGCAGATTTCACATTTCAGTGATAAAATCTGTGTGCTGTGGGAAGCACACTTGTGCATATGCGTGTGTGTGCATGTGTGTGTGCACGCGTGTGCATATGCGTGTGTGTGCATGTGTGTGTGCATGTGTGTGCATATGCGTGTGTGTGCATGTGTGTGCACGCATGTGCTTGTATGCGTGTGTGTGCATGCGCGCGTGCATGTGTGTGTGTGTGTATGCGTGTGCGTGGGTAAAAATGCTGCTATGCAGACATGAGGACCTGAACTCAGATGCGATCCCAGTGCTGGGGAGCAGGTGGAGACAGGTGGAATCCATGGGGCTTGCTGAGCAGCCAGTGTAACTGCAGTAGAGACCCTGTCTCAAAAAGTAAGGTAGAGAATGATAGAGGAAGATAGTCCAGCATTGACCTTTGGCCTCACACGCACACGCAGGGCGTGAACAGGCATTGCCATGGACATTGGCAGGGACTTTGTTCCTAGGACTCACAGGTGCGCATATCAAACCCAGGCTCTAGGCACTGGAGATCCTGGCCTGTGCAGGAGACAGGCCAAAGGATGTTCGATTCTGGGAAGTATGTGGCACAGGGGCCGCTGGTAAGGTGGCTCTCAGGAAAGAATGGCAGAGGTGTGCCCAGATGTTCCCTGTGCCCAGCCTTGGTCTTGACCTGCAGCAGGTTGAACCATGTCCACCGGGCAGGGAAAGGGAGAATAGAAGCAGCCTAGCTGTGC
>LOJH01003868.1:1053-26574 GCA_001685095.1 Ellobius talpinus
GTCTTATTAGTGGATCCCTCCTGAGTTCTTGGGGGGTGTAGGGCTGGGGGACCCTGTTCAGTCAGTACCTGATTGGGCCCTATGGGCCGTCTCATTAGACTCTCAATCTTCTGTCTGATATTGAATATAATACCGTCACCTATCCTTTCTTTATAGAACCTAATTCCCCAATAATATCCCGATATCCAACCCGTAGCCTTCTTCCCTGATTCAGTAAAATTTATCTGCAGGGGGTGGCACCAGCCTTGGCAGGCCCCCTGGCTCAGCTCCTTCCATTTGGAGAAATCTGAGTGCGAATAGTTGGCCCCAACTGAGATGTAGTCCCAGGAAGAGGAGGGTCAAGACCTCTGTCCTTTTTTATTATTATTATTTTATTTTTTTATATGTGTGTGTGTGCCTGTGGAGGACAGAAAAGGATTCCTTGGAACTGGAATCACGGGTGTCTACGAGTCACCTGATAGGGATGCTGGGAACTGAACTCTGGTCCTCTGAAAGAGCAGCTGTCACTTGTAAGTGTAACTGTTCAGCCTGTTTTATCTTGTGGGTGTGTCTTTGTATGGTGTGTGACATATTTGTGGATGCACATGTTTGGGTGTGTATAGAGAGATTGATGTTGGTGTCTTCCTATCGTAGTCTGTATTTATGAAACAGAATCTCTTGCTGAACCCAGAGCTGGTAATCTGGCTAAGTTAGCTAGCCAGTTTGTCCCAGAGATTCCTGACTGCCTCCTGTGCACAGACTGCCACATCCACTCTTGTTTGTTTATTTATATTTTATGTGTATTAGTGTTTTCCTACATATATTTGTGGACCATGTGCTTGCTTGTTACCTGCAGAGGTCAGAAGAAAATGTGAGACCCCTGGAACTGGAGTTACAGGTAATTGTGAGCTACCATGTGGGTGCTGGGACTTGAACCCAGGTTCTCTGCAAAGGCAAGTGTTAAACCACTGAACCATCGCTCCATCTCCCCCATCCAGTTTTTATGTGGATACTGGAGCTCTAAACTCCAACCCTCACTCTTACACCACAAGCATTTTATCCATTGAGTTATCTCTACAGCCCTTCCATTGACTTTAATCTTGGAGCACAGAAGTAGTAAGAGCTGTCTTGAAGAATCTCTCACGTTTCAGGTTATACTGTTTACCTCATGTGGTCCAGCATCCTCCCAAGAGGTAGGATTAGCTGAATGTAGTGGTACAAGTGGTATACACCTGTAGTCCCAGAATTTACACAAAGCAGGAGGGTCATGGCTTCTAGGCCAGCTTGGGCAACATGGTAAGACTCTATCTTAAACAAACAAACAAACAGGATTGGTTACTTCCAGCCAATACAGTACCCTCCATTTTTGTTGATTCAGAACCTCAAAGTAAAGTTGTGATCTCAGCTTCCATTTTATAGATTTAGTGTTGGCTCCCTGCTGTAGAAGTAGTTCCCCCCCCCCGTTGAAACTAAGACTTTTACACTAGCAAAGCCCAAAGGGACAGAGATTGGGAGCTAAATATTTGCTGAAATTAATTTTATTACTCTTCATTGGTTTCCCACATAGTGAATCAAAAACCCTTCATTTAAAAAAGCATGGAAAAAATGTCAACTAAATCAGAAACTTTGTTGTCATCCTAAACGTGTGTGTGTGTGTGTGTGTGTGTGTACGTACAACGTACTGGGCTTCGCTCACAGTCACCATGGATGAACCCCTGCTAGGCTGTCTGTTCATTCTGCTGATTTGTAATCTCATATAATCCTATTTGTCAATTATATGTTGTTGGAATTATTTTCTTTTCTTAATATTTATGTGCTTATGCATATGTATATGTTCTATGTGTATGTAGGAACCCTTGGAGGGCAGAAGAGGAGTTACAGATACCCAATATGAGGGTACTGGGAACAGAACCTGGGCCCTCTGCAAGGGCAGTAAGCACTCCTAACCCCCTAACCATCTCTCTAGCTCCTCTAAATGTTTCCTTTTTCACACTTACTTAATTCCTGCTGGCTACAAAATGCTGTCAGTTCTAACTTTACATCACTCACTTGATCTGTTTTTACAGTTTCTTATCAGTTTTGTCGGTATCACCTTCCTTATCTGAATTGTTGATTATGAGTTCTAGGCCAGCTGAGCCTATATAATGAGGCCCTGTCTCAAACAAAACAAACAAACAAGATCAATTACTCTGTAAACTTTCTTCTTCATCTTTTTTTTTAACGAAATGAATGTTATACGTCGGATTGTATTTAGTGACTCTAAAGCAGTTGCAAAATTGTTTAAACTCTGTATTAACCAGTTGAATTAATTAATCAGTCTTATAGAACTCCAAAGACAAAAGTCTTTAACAGATTAGAAATTTATTCTCTTTCAAGATTTATACAATGGCTTAGAAATTTGGGTTCCTTATTGTTTACTTCACCATCCCTTTGTGTATTGCCCTTATTTACATACATATAGTTGTTTGGAGGCAGCATAAAAAGAGGAAGTGTGAAGAGGAGGATAAGCCTAATACAGCAGGAACCACCCAGAAGGATGTGTCAGTCACTTTTAGTTCTTTTGCTAGAGCTTGGTGTGAGTTCTAGCTACAAGAGAGGTTGAGAAAGAGTCTACAGTAAGACTGAAATTACAGTAAGGCTGGATTAGAGTTGGAGAAGGGGGAATGAGTATTGGATCTCATCAGTAGTGCCTCCTGTACAAGACAAACAAAAAGGTCTTCTAGAGACTGACACTCACCTACCTCTTTTCCTTATTCCTTTGCGTGCTCTCTTTCTATTCATCCTTTCCCAACCCTCAACACTTCAGCCACACTAAACCATTTGCAAACATGGTATGTGCTTCTCTGCCCCTTTCCTTCTTATATTGCTTTCTTAGCCTGAGGTACCCTTGCCATTCTGTCAAAAGTTGCCTTTCAAGTCTCAAGTGAAACATTTCTGCCCTATAAACCATTTATAGGGTGGTTCCTCTCACCTGGATAGTGCTGACCATTCTCTAGAGGCCTGTTGTCTTTTTATTTGTTGACACTTTACACTTACTATTTTTTTATTTGATTGTAGATCCTGAGGGCTCTGATGACATTTTTTAAAAGATTTATTTATTTAATGTACGTTGGGGTTTTGCCTGCATGCATGTCTGTATGAGGGTGTCGGATACCCTGGAACTGGAGTTACAGTTGTGAACTGCCATGTGGGTGCTGGGAATTGAACCCAGGTCCTTTAGAAGAGCAGCCAGTGCTCTTAACTACTTGAGCCATCTCTCCAGCCCCACATTTTATTATCTCTTATGTGTTGTATACTGCCTATTGGAAGGAATGTTTCTTTAATTATTGAGTGGTCCATAACCATCAAATTTCTGTCCAGACTTTCTAAAACTTTAGAGAACACTTTTAAAATATGCCTGGTATGTGTGTGTGAGAGAGACATTTGTTAATCAAGATTTTAGTTCTGGTTCCAACAGTATTTATAATTATATTTTCCTACTAATTGTTCCATACTTGGTTTTTAGTTAAAATATTTAACCCTAAAAACACTCATAGTTAGGGAATTTTTTTCTGTTAAAAATGAGTGGACTATTCCATGTAATAAAGCACAACACTTTTAATTGCTTTTTAACGTTTCAGTAGATCATGACTGGCTGCAGATTGGTTGAAATGGATTAGATAATGCTGGCATGCTTTCTAAATCTAGACCTAAAATCTTCCAGGCATTGCTGCCTTAACATTCCAGTTTCTGAGAATGACTGAGTCACTGTTATAAACAAAGTCTAAGGCAAGAGTGCCTTCAGTAATCTTACATGGAGAATTTTCTTTTCCTGCTTTACTGTCTTGAGTAATATCTTTTGTTTTACTTGTAGATTTGATGGTCCTCGAAGATTTGAGGATTTAGGGTCAAGGTGTGAAGGACCGAGACCCAAAGGGCCTCGTTTTGAAGGAAATCGCCCCGATGGGCCAAGACCCAGATATGAAAGTCACCCAGCAGAGGGCACTAAAAGCAAATGGGGAACGATCCCCCGGGGTCCAGCATCTCAATTTTATATAACTCCCAGTACATCCCTAAGCCCTCGACAGAGTGGACCACAGTGGAAAGGCCCCAAAGCAACTGTTGGACAGCAGCATCAGCAGCAACCTAAGTCACAAGCAGAGCCTCTTTCAGGAAACAAAGAACCATTAGCAGACACAAGTAGTAACCTGCAGAAGAATTTTAAAATGCAATCAGCTGCATTTTCTACTGCTGCAGATGTCAAGGACACCAAGGCGGCTCAGTCAAATGAGAATCTAAGCGACTCTCAACAAGAGCCACCTAAAGGCCAAGTCTCGGAAGGGCCCATAGAGCCCTCTAATTGGAACCAGAATTCTCAAACTATGGAGACTGGAATGGACAAAGCCCAAGGTGTTACTCGGCCCGTGTTCCCTGCAAATAAACCTGTACCTACTCCAGCTACCTTTTCCTTCAAATTAGAGAACGTGGTGGGAGGAACAGCAGCAGCGTTGACTGTAGATAATGGTTTCAAACCTTTGGGTGTTGGTTTGCCCCACTCAGAAAACAACCAAGGAAAAGGTCTGTCTCAGCCAGATAGCAGAGAAAATAGATTAGAAGGCAATAAAGGCAGCAGCTCATCTTACAGAGATCCTGGGCAAAACAGAGTGGAAGGTACACAGGACAAAGGACTAGTGAACAGAGGCCGTTGCCAGACAATTAGTCAAGGCCCAGGACTGGTCAAAGAAGAAGACTTCCACGATAAGATGATGGGGAGAAGAGAAGACAGTCATGAGAAAATGAACAGAGGAGAAGGCAGTCGGGACAGGGTGTTGGTGAGGCCAGGAAGCAGTCGGAGCAAAGTACCAGGTGGTCCACAAGACAGCCAGGACAGTAGAGATGGCAGCCGAGAAAGGGGGCCACCTCTCAGGGCTGGCAGTCAGGAGAGAGGACCTCCTCGAAGGGCTGGAAGTAGAGAGAGAGTACCACCCCGAAGACCTGGGAGCAGGGAGAGGGGACCAAGTCGGGGACCAGGCAGTCGAGAACGGGGACTAGGAAGGCCAGATTTTGGTCATGATAGAGTTCCATTCAGACCAGAAGTGGGAGATGGTGGGGAGAAAATGTATCCTTATCACCGAGATGAGCCTCCAAGGGCTCCGTGGAACCATGGAGAAGAGAGAGGACATGAAGAGTTCCCATTAGATGGTAGAAATGCTCCACTTGAGCGAGAAAGACTCGATGACTGGGATAGAGAGAAATACTGGAGAGAGTGTGAACGTGACTATCAAGATGATACACTAGATCCATACAGCAGAGAGGACAGGTTCTCAGCACCACAGTCTCGGGCTCATGATGGAGACAGGCGAGGTTGGTGGGATGATTGGGAAAGAGATCAGGACGTGGATGAGGATTATGGTAGGGAAGTGGACAGGGACTTAGACAGAGATGTGGATCGGCTTAGAAGACCCATGGATATGTATGATAGAAATGTGGATAATGAGTGGGACAGAGATTATGGGAGACCGCTGGATGAACAAGAATCACAGTTTCATGAACGGGATATTCCATCTCTTCCACCTTTGCCACCCCTCCCACCTCTTCCACCTTTGGATAGATACCGGGATGATAGATGGAGAGAAGAAAGAAATCGAGACCATGGGTATGACCGAGATTTCCGTGATAGGGGTGAGTTGAGGATTCGAGAATATCCAGAAAGAGGAGATTCATGGCGGGAAAAGAGAGATTATGTTCCTGACAGAATGGACTGGGAAAGAGAACGATTGTCAGACAGATGGTACCCATCTGATGTGGATAGACATTCCCCCATGGCGGAACATATGCCATCCTCACATCATTCCTCTGAAATGATGGGGTCTGATACAAATTTAGACTCTGACCAAGGCCTTGGAGGGGTAATGGTTCTCAGTCAGAGGCAGCACGAAATCATTTTGAAAGCTGCACAAGAACTGAAAATGCTTCGGTAAGTTCACTCCTTAAGATCGTTTCTTTTAGTTCAAACAGATTTTCATACTGTCTTTTTTTTAATTGTTTTTAATGGTACTCTTTTAAACCTTATTTCTTATCACATACTTTGAATTTGTATTTCTGGTTATTCAGTGCTGTTTGGGATTAGGATGAGTATTTGGAAACTGTTAATGATGCAATATGCTCTAGGATGTACAAATTGATTGCTGTTCTTGGCCTTTGTGGATGTGTTGCTGACATATCTTGAGTGTGCATGTTTTAAGTGTTAAATCTCAACCTTTCAGGTGTCTGGGTTTCATGGGGCTCGTATCTTGAGCTGTTGTTGTTTTCAGTAGGCAGGTTGTTCTTTGGCATTGGATCTGATAGGCTTCATAGTCTCTAGTCTTTGATGCGATGGTGGAAGGCATATTAGTTTTCTCTGCTGGTATTAAGAATGCTTTACCTGGGAGTGTCTTCAGATTTGTCTGACTGCTGATACTTGTTTTAGCAATGGTCATCTTTCCTTTTACCTGGAAGCAGGTTTTTCTTCCTGTATTTTCATTGTGAAGTTGGATTTTTTTAACTTATATTCAGCCCTGTGGGTATTATATAATGTTTCCTCGTATAGTTGTAATAGTAAGGTTATTTTTGGTTTTGGTTTTGGTTTTTTTTCCAAACAGGTTTTCAAGAAAATAAATGGTTAAGTTTTGATAGATTCTAATGTGTTTGTTTCATCTTTCAATTTTGGTCTACATTTGCAGGTTATGATAATTGAATTTGTAACTGAAGCATTACAATAGTACTAGAAAAATGTGACGACAAAACCTAACTGTAGTGAGAATGAAAGGCAGTGTCCAGGGGGCAGATGGTTTCTTCTTTATCCGTGGAAGAGTCTGAGGTGGTCTTTTTCTCTAGGTTACTCATGAGCATGATGTAAGGCTTGCTCTAGAACATTAGCTACTTGCTTCTAAATTGTGGGCACTTTTAATTTAAATGTACTCTGTGCTGGGCACTGCGCTGATCCCCCCATCTTAATAACCTTACCTGTCTAAAGACTTGCAGAGAAAATAATATCATTCTCATTTCACAAATAACACTAAGACTTGCTGAAATTCACTTGACTATTAAATGCAGACCCAGAATTTTGACCCTGACTCTAAAATCTATGCTTTTATGGCGAGTAGAAACTGATTGGTGATTGGTTACTAAACTTCCAATATCTTTCCTTTCCATACTTAAAATTACTTTTCCATGCATTGTTGCTTTGCATAGAATTGCCATGCAAGGTGCTGCTCATTCATCTTTTTTCCTTTCTGTCTCTTCTAGGCAACAAAACCTGTTCTAAGTATATGGACTAATGGATAATAGTGGTTATAGTTGAGAATACATAAATTATATTATGCCTTTATAAAAGCAAGGAATACCATAAGCAATATTTATATGAGCCAGTAACAAGCCTTATGCACTTTGTGTCCATTTGAGTGACAATATTGTACATAAAGAGAGATTGTAAAAATTCTGGACAACTTGTAATAGACACTGTAAATGTAGAAGGTGGGGATTGTAAGGAAAAGTAAAGGAATTTTAGGGATTAAAATAAAGAGTATAAATTAATCATTAGGAATACGAAGTACTGTTTCTAAGAATATAGACTGGCAAGTGTTGTCACCATCTTAAGCAGATAGTAAACTAAAATGCTCTTAAAAGTCAGGCAAGTGGGACTAAAGAGATAGCTTAGTAGTTAAGAGTACCGACTTCCCTTCCAGAAGAGCAAGGTTCAATTCCCGGCACCCCTTGTGGCAGCTAACAACTGTCTGTGGCTCCAGTTCCAAGGGGATCCAGCGCCCTCTTCTGGCCTCTATGGACACTGCATGCACATGCAGGCAAAACATTCAGACACAAAATAAAAAATATTGTAAAAAAAATTAAGAGATGTGCAACAAAAATGAATGGCAGTAGGCCAGGTAGAATGATGGAATTTGGTGAGAATTTTGATGAACTGCTTCATCTAACATGGTCAGCCATGGCTCCACATAGCTAATTGTTGACATGGGAGCATGTAGGTCTAATATCAATCAAAACTTTAAAAACTCAACTTGTATGTAACATATTTCCTTTGTAAATAATGACAGTAAGGTACATAATGAGAGGCAAGTGTGGTGGTACATACCTGTAATCCCAGTGCTTGGGACGTGGAGGCAAGAGACGGATGAGTTCAAAGTTATCTGACCAGTTTGAGCCCAGCCTGGAGTACATGAGGCTGTTTCACACCCCATCTTCCAAACAAAATAGGCCTCCTCCAAAAGCCTTCCTAGACTGTATTTTACTCACAGTCTGTTTTGTAACTTTTGAAGATTTGGAAAAAAATTAGCAGGAGAAAACTTGGGACTGGTTAAAGGAGAAGCACAGTGGGTAGGCAATGTACTATGGAGGCAGGTTATAGAGTATCTTTGAAGATCATTGATAATTTATGATTATAGATCTCAGAGAACTGATGGGTTAGTTGTGTAAGAGCACAAAAATGTTGCTGCCACAGAGGTGCAATACGGGCTCTGCACAGAGTTTTAGGATACAGTTTTTTTGTGCTTTTCTTTCTTGTATTTTTTAAAAAATTGGTTTAGTCATAGTTGTTTAGGGATGGTATAAACATGCTTTAAGTACAATGGCAATTTCATTTGTTTACAGAGAACAGAAAGAACAGCTTCAAAAGTTGAAAGACTTTGGGTCTGAGCCACAGATGGCTGACCATCCACCACCCCAAGATTCAAGACTACAGAATACATCAAGACCTGGAATATATCCGGTATGGGAAAATGTGTGCTCAGAAAATGAAATGGATTTTTACTGCATATGTTTATATAATGTTGGATTTTAAAAATTGCAATAAGCATAAATTTCCATTGTAAAAACATAAATTTTGAAAAAGTGGAAGCACTTGAACATCTTTCAAAGTAGACATATACAAGAATTGCTCCTTTCCCTAGGCTTTGGTAGATAGACCAAGCACCCCTGATCTATGTAGCTTCATGTTCTCTGGATTCTCCTCAGTACTGCACTCTTCCCAAACAAACCTCAACAGTTTTCAAGTATAAGGATTTGCTGGCACGATAGTACTTTCTGCCAAGCTGAGTTTGACTGTAGGATTTTCCTAATACTTGTGTGTTTGTGTGTCTATATCTACGCTTGTGAGGCTAATGCTTCCTCTGTATGTGCACATACGGAGAGCAGAGATCAATTTGAGTTATCTTCCTCTTTCTTGCCCAACTTTTATTTTTATTTTTTTCTAAATTGTCTAGGTAGCTAGTCTTCAGAATCTATCTGCTTTCACTTCCCCAGACTATAGTTATTATATGCTCATACTGCTATGCCTGCTCTTTACTTGAATGGTCTAGAATCTGAACTCAGGTCCTACTGCTTGCACAGCAAGTATTTTACCTACCCCTCCCCCATCTAATCTGTTAATTTCAAATAGATCTGTGTCCCATCTGGGTAGGGCTAGATTGAGGTCATAGTGCTCCTTTTCCATTTAGATGAGAGGTCTCTTAACATTATAGCTTAAACAAACAGTAGCAAGAAAGAGTTGAGTGAGCCAGTTATGGTGGTACATGCCTTTAATTCTGATACTTGGGAGGCAGAGACAGGTGGACACCTGTGAATTCCAGGCCAGTCTCCTCTATGTAGTGTAAAAGCCTGTCTCAAAGAAAAAAGTTGAGTGATTAAGTTCTCCTGTTGCTTTTTTTGGATTTTTTTTTTACATTGTTTGATTTTTACCTTTAACTTGGTGATGAACTACATTTGTGTCTTTTGTGTGTTTTGGGGGTGGGGGGCATACCATAGTGCCCATGGGAAAATTAGAAGATAGTGTTTTAGAGTCATTTCTTCCCTTCTACCGTGTGGATCCCTTGGAATCAAACTCAGGTTATTAGCTTGGCAGCAGGTACCCATCTTGCCAGGTCTTTTATTTAAACATGTGGGGGTTTGGGGGAGAGTACGATAATGAGGACTGAATCCAATGTGTTGCTCCCTGTAGGCAAGTGAGCTGTCACTGAGGTACATCCCCAGCCCTTACTACTTTTTAAGTTAAATTTGTTTTTAGATTTGTTTATTGTTTGTATGAATAGTTTGCCTGTGTGTGCATTTGCATCATGAGCTTGCCTGGTGCTCATGAAGGTCAGAAGAGGGCTTCAGATACCCTGGGACTGGAGGTAAAGATACAGATGGTTGTGAGCCTCCCTGTGAGTGCTGGGAATCAAACCTTATCCACTGTAAGAGTAACAGGTGCTCATAACCACTGAGCCAACTCTCCAGCCCCACTGTTTAACAACTGTATTGAAATAATAAATTTTTATCACATCAAAAGAAGTTCTCTCATACTCTTGTGTTTTGGGCAGTGCCTGCCTTCTACTCCACTTTAGGCAGTACTAATATGTATTTAACTAAACATACATTTTATTTAAAAGATTTATTTTATGTGTGTGAGCATATGTCTGTGTGTGTTGAAGTTTATTGCATGCTGTGGGTGCCTTCAGAGCTCTGAAAATGATGTCAGATACTTGGGAACTAGAGTTGAAGGCAGTTGTGAGCCTGTTAGTGGGTGCTGCAGACCAAACTCTAGTCCTAATTGCAGAGCCATCTCTCCAGCCTCACATTCTAAATAATATTTTGTTTATTCATTTATTTATTTAGTGTGTGTGTGTGTGTGAGAGAGAGAGAGAGAGAGAGAGAGAGAATGAGAACGAACATGGAGGTCAGAGGACAACTTGTAGGAGGTAGTTTTCTTCATTTATACCATGTTGGTTCTAGAACTAAATTCAGGTCCTCAGGCTTGGAGGCAGGTGTCTCTACCAGATCACCCTCCAAATGACATTTTTGTTTTGTATTTATAGGCAGGGTTTCTTTGTGTAGTCCTGGCTATAATGGAACTAGCTCTGTAGAGGTTGGTTGACCTCAGACTCACAGAGATTCACCTGTCTCTGCCTCCCAAGTGGTAGCATTAAAGGTGTGCACCACCACCGCTTGACATGACATTTTTTTTTCCCGTTTAAGCAAGCTTTCACTCCGTAGCCATGGTAGGTTCAGAACTCACTATGTAAGGCTAGGCTGGCCTCAAACTCAAGGATATCCGCCTGCCTCTCCTTCAGAGTACTGGGATCAAAGGCATGTACCACCATGCCTGGCCTTTCAAACATTTTTTAAAACATCAGCCTTACCATGCTGCTCCTTAGCTTCTGACTGCTGAGGATGAAGCTCAGTTGGTAGAATGCCTGCCTAATAGGCATGAGGTCCTAGGTTCAGTGTCCAGTTGATCAGGTTTTTATTTTGGGATATCTTAAATTCCTAAAGTGTGAAACTTCAGTCAAAAATAAGGCATTCTCAGACGTGTGGTGCCTTTAATTTCAACACTGAGGAGACAGGGGCAGGTGGATCTCTGAGTTCGAGGCCAGCCTGGTCTACAGAGCGAAATTCCAGGACAGCCAATACTACAAAGGGAAACCCTGTCACAAACAAAACAAAACAAAAAGACATTCTCTCTGCTTAGATAATGTTGCTTTTTAAATCTATACCTGCCAGACATAGCCAGAGACAATTGGTCTCATATTTGTTAATAAAATTAAGTCTTGACCTAACAAATAAATAATAAAAGCATTTAAAACTTACTCTTTTTTGTTTGTAGAGACAGAGCTTCTCTGTGTAACAATTCTGGCTGTTCTGGAACAAGATCTGTAGACCAGGCTGGCCTCGAACTCACAGAGATCTGCCTGCATCTGCCTTCCAAATGCTAGGGTTAAAGGCATGCACCACTACCACCCGGTTTAAAACTTAGTCTTTTTATTTTATTTTAATTTTTTGTTGTTGTTGTTGTTTTTCGAGACAGGGTTTCTCTGTAGCTTTGGAGCCTATCCCGGAACTAGCTCTGTAGACCAGGCTGGCCTCGAACTCACAGAGATTCACCTGCGTNTGTAGACCAGGCTGGCCTCGAACTCACAGAGATCTGCCTGCATCTGCCTTCCAAATGCTAGGGTTAAAGGCATGCACCACTACCACCCGGTTTAAAACTTAGTCTTTTTATTTTATTTTAATTTTTTGTTGTTGTTGTTGTTTTTCGAGACAGGGTTTCTCTGTAGCTTTGGAGCCTATCCCGGAACTAGCTCTGTAGACCAGGCTGGCCTCGAACTCACAGAGATTCACCTGCGTCTTCCTCCTGAGTGCTGGAATTAAAGGCGTGCGCCACCATCACCCAGCCTAAAACTTAGTCTTAATACAAACAACTCTCTTATATAGTTGTATAACATCTACACCATAACCAGTATATATTTTTTTAAAGATTCTTTTAAGTGTATGTGCATGTCTGTGTGAATATGTGTCATGAGTTATGTGGGTGCTCTAGGCCAGAGGATCCCCTGAAACTGGGGTTATAGATAGTGAGCCACCTAGTGCCGCCGCTGAGAACTAAATTCAGGTCCTGTGGAAGAGCAGTGAATGCTCTTAACTTCCTAGCCATCTCTACAGCCTCTTTGTACACATTTGGTAACTAATAATGTTGTTTTTTATATGCTGCTAGGTGGTGGTGGTGCACGCCTTAATCCCAGCATTTGGGAAGCAAGAGGCAGGAGGATCTCAGGGTTGAGGCGAGCCAGGGTTTCACTCTGTCTTGAAAAATCCCCCACACACACAATTTTTCCCATGTTAATTAGTATTAGTAAAGTCTATTTTTACTCAAAAGCCCGATTTTATTTTTAAAATATGCCTTTTCTTAAGATTTATTTTTAATTTTATGAGTATGAACGTTTGCCTAAATTTATGTAGTGTACCACTTAGGTGTTTAATGCTCACAGAGGCCAGGAAAGGATGACAGATCCTCTGGAACTGAAGACAGATGGCTGCTGTGAGCTGCCATGTCTGAGTCTGGAAGAGCAACCAGTGCTTTTAAACATTGAGTCATCTCTCCAGCCCCAAAAGTCTAATTTTTAAAACACAGCGTACAGATGAATAAATACATAAGTAACATATACTGTTGGTTTCCAAGGTCAAAAATAGCTGTCAGTGAAAAATAAATAGACCACAACCTATAGACTAAGAAAGTGTTTTATTTGAGCACTTTACTGACTGAGCAATCTCCTTAGCGCCTCACTAATTTTTAAACTAAATCCTTGAGCACATGTTACTGTCATCTAATTTTAAAACATCTTATTCCAGTAAAATATTTGTGCCATCTTATAGTTCTTCCTTAACCTCAAGCAGTACATTTTCTGTCTCTGTAGTTTTGCCTCTCTGAGTATTTCATATACATTGAATCTATGTAACATAGAGTCCAGTATTTCTGGCTGTTTTCACTTAGTATAACATTTTTGAGTTCATGTCATAGCAAAAATTGATACTGCATTTCTTTTTACTCTAGGTAATATTCACTGTGTATATGTATACCACATACTGTTTATTCATTCACCAGTGGCCTGACATCTGGATTGTTGACTTATGCTGTGAATATTTATGTGCTAGTCTAGTTAGAGTAGGCTTGCCCTTTTTATGTTTTGTATTTTGTCTTTCGAGACAGGGTTTCTCTGTGTAACAGTCCTAACTGTTCTAGAACTCACTTTGTAGACCTGGCTGACCTTGAACTCACAGAAATCTGCCTGCCTCTGTGCTGAAACTAGAGGCTGGCCTTAAACTCATAGAACTTCACGTACCTCTTCTCCCTGAGTGCTGGGATTATCAGTGGCACAGCGTTTGCTTAGGTTTTTTCTTTATCTTTGAAGCAAGGTATCATAGTCCAGGCTGGTCTCAAACTTGCTATGGCCTCGAACTCATCCATCTCCATCCACCTCCCTGGAAGGATAAGTGGGTATGCCTCCATACCCAGCTAGAGTTATAAGAGTTTTATATATTATAAATTCAATGGCTTTATTAGGAATGCCATTTCTATAGTTAGGTTTTCCTTTTCTGTGGCCTGTCTTCATTTTCCATCTGATGTTTCTGTGTATGTGTGTTCACAGGTAACGTATGTACATATATATGGAAACCACTGGTCAACCTCAGTTATTGTTCCTCAAACAACTGTATACTTGTCTTTTAGATATCTCACACACCTGGGGCTCACATTTAGGCTAGGTCTCCTTGTCAGGGTCTGCCTGTCTCTGCTTCTCCAGCTGGAGGAGTACAAGCAGGTACCACTATTTCCAATTTTAAAAAAAGTTTACTTATTTTTGTTTTATGTTTGGAAGTATTTTGTTTGTATGTTTGTGCACCAAATGCATACTCTAAAATGTCAGAAGGTATCAGGTTCCCTAGAACTGGAGTAAGCCACCGTGTGGGTCCTGGGAATTGAACTTGGGTCCTCTGCAGTTAACAAGTGCTCTTAACCACTGAGCCATCTTTCCAAACCATGCCCCAAGTTTTTTATGTGAGTTCTGTTACTTGAACTCAGGTCCTCATATTTATTGCATATGGTGACCTCTTTTTTTCTTTTTCGGTTTTTCAGCAGGATTTCTCTGTGTAGCTTTTGGAGCCTGTCCTGGAACTCTTTCTGTATTCCAGGCTGGCCTCGAGCTTAGAGATCTGCCTGCCTCTGCCTCCTCAGTGGTGGGATTAAATATACGCCACCACCGCCCAGCCTGTGTAGTGGCACACACCTTTAATCCCAGCACTCTGGAGGCAGAGGTAGGTGGATCTCTGTGAGTTCAAGGCTAGCCTGGTCTACAGAGTGAATTCCAGGACAGTCAGGACTGTTAAATAGAGAAACCTTGTCTAGAAAAAAAGGAAAAAAATGAGATAGTTTTAGTATGTAGTCTTGGCTGGCCTGGAACTTTCTATGTAGACTAGGTCAGCCTTGAATTCACTCCATTAAATCCAAGTGTTGGGATTAAAGGTATACACCACCATGCCCCAGGAGTGTGTGTGTGTGTGCTCATGTGCACACGTTTGAATTATGTATGTGTGAGGTTGATATGTGCATGTAGGTACCTACAGAGACCAGAGTTCTTGGGTTCTCCTAGAGCTGGAGTTGCCGATGGTCCACTCAGCATGGGTATGAGGAAGTGAGTTTGTATCCTCTGCAAGAGCGGTGCATGATCTTAACCACTGAGCTTCCTAGTGTCTTTAAAAACATAAAAGCTTTATGTTTTTAATATATCTTGTATATTAATTTTTTCATTAAGAACTGGATTTTAATTTCCACTCATTGTATGTATGTTGTGACTAGCTTACTAAACCATTTATTTTCTTTTCTAGCCTCCCGGATCCTATAGACCACACCCTCCTATGGGTAAGCCACCAGGGTCAGTTGTAAGACCTTCTGCTCCACCAGCAAGAACATCTGTTCCTCTGACTAGGCCACCTGTGCCAATACCACCACCGCCTCCTCCGCCCCCACCACCACCGCCTCCTCCTCCAGTTATTAAGCGAAAACCTATGAAACAGGAACGCTGGGACGAAGATTCTTTCTATGGGCTCTGGGATACAAATGTTGATCAAGGACTGAATTCAGAATTTAAGTCAGACACTGCAGCAATTCCGTCTGCGCCGGTATTACCACCTCCACCTGTTCATTCTTCCATCCCCCCTCCTGGCCCAGTGCCTATGGGTATGCCACCAATGTCCAAACCACCACCAATGCAACATACAGTTGACTATGGCCATGGCCGAGGTAAGTATTGATGGTGAACGTATGGTTGGGGTTTTACAGAAATTGTTTGCTCATTAGTGATTTTAGTTTTGTGAGACAGGATCTCTTAGCCAAGACTGGTTTTAAACTCACTGTATAGCAGAGGATTTCTGTCTTGGTTAGTGTTACTTGCTGTGATGAAACACCATGACCAAAAAGCAACTTGGAAAGGAAAGGGTTTATTTGGCTTATACTTCCATATTGTAGTCCATCATTGAAGGGAGCCAGAATAGGAGCTCAGGCAGGGCAGGAACCTAAAGTTAGGAGCTGGTGCAGAGGCTATGGAGGGGTGCTGCTTACTGACTTGCTCTTCATGGCCTGCTCAGCCTGCTTTCTTATAGAACCTAGGACCACCCACCCAATGATGGCACCATCCACAGTGTGCTGGGCTCTTTCCCATTAATCACTAATTTTTAAAAAATGCCTTCTTGTTGGACCTTTGGGGCCATTTTCTCACTTGAGGATCCCTCCTTTCAAATGACTCTAGTTTGTGTCAAGTTATGTAAAACTAGCCAGGACAATGACCTTAAACTCCTGCTCCTAGCCTCCTCGTTCTGGGATTATAGTGTATACCAGTGCACCTGGCAGGAATTGCTTTTGTGGTAAAGGGAGACCCTATCTTGCTGGTCCTGGAACTTACTTATGTAGTTCATACTCACCAGAAGCTCTGGCTTCTCTTGCCTCAGCCTCCTGAGTGCTAGGATTATAGGTATGTACTACCATGCCAGATTTCTACAGGAATTTTTAACCTGAGGTTTGCTTTTCTTAAGCTTCATTCTTACATTTCATTCCTGGTTTTCTTTGCCAGATATGCCTACTAATAAAGTTGAACAGATACCATATGGAGAAAGAATAACTCTGCGCCCAGATCCATTGCCTGAAAGGTCAACTTTTGATGCAGGTAGGGTTTCCAGAGAGAAGAGTAATTGTAAGCTTAACTTTACAGCCTAATTGTTACAAGAGTTTCCTCCTTAGCAAGATTAGGTTTTCCTTTAACATCACTAAAAGATTCTTAAATTTGAGACATTGATTTATACTACTTCTGAAGTTAAATTGTACTTCTTGATTTTAGTTCTGAAAACACTTAGAGTTCTTACATTGTATTGTTTTTATAGAGCATGCCGGCCAGCGTGATCGATGTGATAGAGACAGAGACCGTGAACCTTATTTTGACCGTCAAAGTAATATAGCAGATCATCGAGATTTTAAAAGGGACCGAGAGCCACATCGAGATAGAGATAGGGATCGTGTTCTAGACTATGAGCGGGATCGATTTGACAGAGAGCGCAGACCCCGAGATGACAGGTAGACTGTGAAAAGTGTCTTTGCTGTGTATGTAAAATATCGTGTCAATTCAGCAAAAGCCAGGTTTTTGGTTTTGGTTTCTTGTTGTTGTGTGATTTTTCGTTCGTTCTTTTTTCTTTCTTTTTTTTTTGAGAGAGGGTCTGTCTATTATATAGCTCTGACTTCCCTGAAACTTGCTATAAAGACCAGACTGGCTTCCAGATCACAAAGATGCACCTGCCTCTATCTCTTGAGCGCTGGGCTTAAAGGCATATGACACCCATGCCTGACCAAAAGTCAGCATATCAAAGAGAAATTTAGTGAATCTCATCATGTAGAATTTGGAAAAGAAAGAGCAGTTACTAGGCAAGTGCATACCTGAGTTCTGTTAGCTTGAATTCCAGAGAATTAAATGGGAAATGGGGAGAGACAAAAGAAAACACAATAAATTGTTATTTTTGTTTTGCTTTTCGAGATAGGATTTCTCTGTGTAGCCCTAGCTGTCCTGGGACTGGTTTATAGACCAGGCTGGCCTTGAACTCACAGAGGTTTGCCTGCCTCTGCCTTCCTGAGTTCTGGGACCACCAGTACCAGCATGATATTATTGATAAAATGCAACCAGTACTTATAGGCAAGCAATTTATTTTTACAATTCTTGAGATTTTTAGGTAGATATAAGGGAAAAGGCAAGTTTAAAATTTAAATATTGACTGTGGAATAACTGCCATAGAGACGATGGGCAGATAATGATATTGTTATAAAGCAGAGACTTTCCAAATATTTATATATTTACCAAAAACTCTTATAACACCCTGTAGGAATCAGTCATATCGAGACAAAAAAGACCATTCCTCATCCAGAAGAGGAGGATTTGATAGGCCATCCTATGACCGGAAGTCTGATAGACCACCCTATGAAGGCCCATCCATGTTTGGAGGTAGAGTAATGTCTTAACAACAACTGTGTTGAAAATGGAAACAAATAGAGGGTGTTTTTCATTGTAGCTATGGATTTAAACGTTCATCGTAAACCATACTTGATTTCTTATAAGATGGTAACATTATTTAAAAAATAGTAACACAATTAATAAAATAAAATTTATTTTTTATACTATTTAAAGGAGTTTTGAAAAGAGTCACTTATAATCCCACCACACACCATACTACAACTTCAATTTTATATATTTCTCTCATTTTCTCTTTAAAATTATTATTATTTTATTTTTTGTTTCTATGGGTACTTTGCCTGCATGTATGTGTGTGTACCATATTTATGCCTGGTGCCCAGGGAACCCCTGAAAGTGGAGTTAGAGATTGTTGTGAGCCATCATGTGGGTACTGGAATTGCACCTTGGTCCTCTGACAGTGCAGAGTCATCACTCCAGCCACATTCTCTCTTCATACTTATTTAGGAAGTTACAATTGCGAATAAAGCCAGGAGTTTTCTTGTGTGTGTGTGGTGTTTTGTTTTGTTTTTGTTTTTTGCTGTGCCAGGCCTCAAATCCAAAGTCTCACACATGTTGGGCAAGTGCTACAATGCTAAGTTGAATCCCCACCGATAAGTAAAGTTGTCTTGTATTTCCTCTGTTTAATAACTGCATCTTATACATTTACCCATATTCAAACCTCCTAGTGGCTCCATGATGTTGCATGGAATTGATAAAGTATAAGGCGCTTACCGTTAGACATTGAATTTGCTTTTCTCTTTTCATTACCGTGAGTTGCACTTAAACTAGCAGCTCCCACCTAGTCACAGGAATAGCCTTTCCTAATCGATGACTCTAGCTCTTAAACTATGAAGTGAAAAAGTAATAGAGCCTGTACAGGATCAGTCATGCTTGGGTTATCCCGCAGAATATTTACTCCTCCATGTCCTCTTGCTGAATAGTTTCCCATATTTAATATGAATAATGATGAATTCAGTGTTTTACAGAACAATATGTTTTCCCCAAATATGCCAGTCTTTTTATTTTCTCAATTGCAGTAGATTTATGTATTTATTAAATTTAAAAGTGACCCTTAACTCATTAAGCCTGATCTGAATTATAATTAGGAAGAGAACAAAAAGTTATTACCTTTCACAATAATTACTGTGTAAATCGTGTTATTCTACTGCTGGGACCCAGGAGAACGAAGAACTTACCCAGAGGAGCGAATGCCCCTGCCAGCTCCTTCCCTGGGCCACCAGCCACCTCCAGCACCACGGGTTGAGAAGAAGCCTGAGTCCAAGAATGTGGATGACATTCTGAAACCCCCAGGTCGGGAAAGCAGGCCTGAAAGAGTAAGTGCCATGAACCTGACTAGTAATTGTTGTGAATATAAAAATGGTAAGAGGGCAGCTTATTTCTTTTATCAACTTAGTTAGTTTGAAGTATCTTGAGTAGAATTTTTCTACTCAACTTTTCTGCAACTTAAAAATACTGGTTTCAAAGCCTCGTAGCATCTGAAATCAACAATCTCAGACACTGCCTACACTTTAAAATTTTAAAAAAATTTTAGAGCCAGATTTCTTTGCAAAAACAATGTTGGAAATTTTTAAAAATAGTTTGTGAAAGCTTAATTAATTGCATTTTGAAGAAAGAAAAAGTAGGCTTGACTTTTTGATATGTAGAACAAAAAGGGAGATTAGGAGACTTGTTTAGGTTTACTTTTCTGATGTATTCTCTCTCTGAGATATATATGTATGTATATATTAATATATATGCTTTGAAATTTGTCTAATATTGAATAATCTTATAATAAAGATTTCATCCTTATATCTGAATTCCATGTATATAGTTTAATAAGTCATTGTTTTTATGAGCGTTTTTGCCTGTGTGTGTGTAGTGCACTATATGTGTGCCTGGTACCCACAGAGGTCAGAAAAGGGAGTCAGCTTCCCTGGGACTGAAATTACAAATGTTTGCGTGCAGCCTAGTGGGTGCTAAGATCGAATCCAGGTTTTGTGCCACAATACACTTATAAATGTCAGAGTCAGAGAACAGCTTATAGGAGTTGGTTCTTTCCACCATGTAAATCCCAGGGACCATATTGCGGCCATGGAGGCCAATGCCTTTACCCACTGAGCCTTCTTGCTTGTGACTCAGCTGTGGGTTTGTTTTTATAGATGCACTTCATCAGGTTGAGGAAGTTTCTTTCTATTCCTATTTTCTTGAATATTGTTACTCACAAAGGGTTGTTGGGTTTTGTTGCATGTTTTTTTCTTTTTTTTAACATTAATAGAGATGATTGTATGACTTTTGTTTTAGTACATTGGCATAATTTAATACAGTAATTTATTTTCATGGCAGTTGGTGCTACTAGAACAATTTTTTCTGTGTTGCTGGATCTGGTTTGAAGATCATTATTATATCTACATTCATAATAGATATGCTAGTTTTCTTGTCATGTCTTTGACTAGTTTTGATACAAAGTGATGTTGACCTCATAAGTTTGGAATTATTCCTTCTGGTCTTTGGAAGAATTGTCACTCTTTAAATATTTAGTAGAACTTAGTGATGGAGTCTTCTAGGCTTTTCTTTATTAGTACTTTATTATTATTATATGCACGGGTATTTTGCCTGTGTATCTGTGCTGCTTGCATATCTAGTACCTGTGAGGCTCAAAGAGAACATCAGATCCCCTGCAACTGAGTTACAGGTGGCTGTACTGTGTGGGTGCTGATAATCAAATCTGGGTCCTTAACAGCTGAGCCATTGTTCCAGCCCTGTTGGTGCTTCTTTGTTCATCTGTTTACCAGTTTACTGTCTTTTTCTGATCCTATTCATATTCACATAGTCTATTTTTTTCTTTTGTTTTTCTTTCATTGAGATAGGGTCTCAAAGTATAAAAAGCTAGCCTCAAACTTACTACGTAATCAAGAATGACCTTGTAACTTTGAATTTCTGATCTTTCTGCCTCCCCACTTCTCAAAGGCTGACATTCAAAGTATGTGTCACCCATGCCAGGTTTATTCACTTTTTTGTTTTTTGGTGGGGGTCTTACTATATGTCCCTGGTTGCTCTAGAATTCACTATATAGGCCAGGCTAACTTCACAGAGATGCACCTGCCTCTGCCTACCTTGTGCTGGATTAAGGATGTATATTACCACACTTGACCTTTTTTTCTCTTGTTTTACTCTCTCACCCCCCCCATTTTTTTTTGGCTGTTTCTTAGGCAAGTTTGGGCATGCAGCATTCTAGATATTTATTTATCTGTTTTATCTAAGATATATTCTTTGTTAGCATGCAGCTCATATGTATCTTATAATCTCTTCACATTTTTGTAATATTGGTAGTGACATCTCTATTTTTTTATTATAGTAATTTAAAATCTTTTTTTTAGCCTAGGTAAAAGATTATCAATTTTGTTGTTTTTTTTCCAAAGGACCAGCTTTTGATTTTATAGATTTGAGCAGGGTGTGCGTGTGTGCGCGTGTGGTTTTTGTTATTCAGATACTGACATTTCTAATGACATAATGACTGGGTTCTTTATAAGGAAAAGATGTTTATTTATACCACAGTGTAGGAGATGTAAGAGATGAGGACTTTCTTCTTGCATCAGGACATGGAGGATGTATCATGTTGGGAACATGTGTGAGACAGGAAGCCAGAGAGATTCAAGGATCAGACCTACAATTTATACTATTCCACTATCAAGAAAGGTGTCCAGGGTTCCTCAAGAATAACCCCAACTGATCTAATTAACCTCCCACTAATCCCCACCTGATTAAAAACTCCATTCTCTCCACCCAACAGACCCTGGAGACAAAGTTTCTAGCACTTGTACTGTTGAGGAACACACTAGCCAGATCCAAACCCTGATGTTTTCCTCATTCTTCTCATTTCCTTAGTATCTGTTCTAGTCTTTGTTACCTTCCTTCTATGTCATTAGTTTTAGCTTGTTCTTTTGCTAGTGTTTTGGGTAGAAAAGTAAGTTTTTGCTGTTAGATCTTCTTTCTTAATGTTTTAGAAGATTTTATTTGATTTTGTGTGATGAGTTCTGTGTGTTTGCGTGTATGCATGCACACCACCTGTGTTCCTGGTGCCCACAGAGGTCAGAAGAGGATGTTGGATCCCCTGGAACTGGAATTACAGCCACCACGAGAGTGCTGGGAACCAAACCAGTGTTCTTCTCAACTGCTGAGCCATTTCTCAAATTGCAGAAATGTGTTTTAGAGAAAGTTTTTGGGGTTTTGTTGGTTTGTTTTGTTTATCTTTTATTGTGCACTAGCTGAGAGTACTAGCAGTCCTAAAATTCCAGCTGAGCCATCTCCCCAGGCTCTAAATCTTCCTTGATACAGACATCTCCACCTAGAACTTCCCTTCAAACATTTGTTTAGTTTTATTCCATGAGCTGAGTAATGATGTGTCTTTCTTTTCATTCCTGTTAGAATATCTTCTGATTTCTTTGGGCCATTGGTTTTTAAGTAGTTTGTTCTACATACATATTCACTTCCTTTGTTCTGCTTTTGCTTTGTCTCTTAAGACAAGGTCTCAGGTATAGCAGGTTTTCTTCTGACCTTCCTCTACCACCTGAGTGCTGAAATTAGTCATTTCCCACGATACTGGGATGGCGCTCAGGGCTTTCTGAATGCTAGGCAAGCATACAGAAACTGAGCCAAATGAGCTATATCCCACAATCCCACACAAAACAAAATCTCTACCCTCATTGTGTTTCAGATTGTTGTCATAATGAGAGGATTGCCTGGCAGTGGAAAGACACATGTTGCAAAACTTATTCGGGTGAGTATGGGAAAACAAATAAAGAAAAGGAAAAGAATTGCGTGTGTTAGTAGGCAGTGTGTTATTCATTCAGGTAGTTCCCATTTGATCAGTTATAGAGGCCGTAGATCCTTAGTAGATGTTTTATCTACTTAGACAAATAACTTTGCCTCTGGTTGATTTGAAACCATCAGAAATTTTTATTTTATTTAGCCACAAGTGGGAACTTTAGTGTGTTTGTCAATTTGGTTCACGTTTTTTTTTTAAATCTTCTTGACTGTTGTATTCTTAGGATAAGGAAGTAGAATTTGGAGGACCTGCACCCAGAGTTTTAAGTCTAGATGATTATTTCATCACTGAAGTAGAAAAAGAAGAAAAAGATCCGGATTCTGGAAAGAAAGTGAAAAAGAAGGTATGATGTGACCTTCCTAGACCTTTTGGTGGGATTTTAAGGAAAATGCATTCAGGGAGAGATGGGGTTGTTTGTTTTGTTTTTTGAGATAGAGTTTGTTTATTGTTGTCTTACTACGTAGCCCTGGTGGTCTGGAACTTCTTCAGGTAGACCAAGTTGGCCTTGACTCACAAGGATCTGCCTGTTTCACCACCTGGGCTTAAGGTGTGCACCACCACTCCTGGATTGAGATGGGGGGGGTGTTTGAAGATGACCACTTCCTATCTTCTGGACACCAGCTTTGGTACTTAGGTGTGAAGGATGCATAGGCATTCTGTCTCGGTGTGAACCAGGCTGAGCCTGCTCCTTCCTTCTGCTAACCCCCGTCTCTGTGGGATTTAGGTAATGGAATATGAATATGAAGCTGAGATGGAGGAGACCTACCGCACCAGCATGTTTAAAACATTCAAAAAGACTCTGGATGATGGATTTTTCCCTTTCATCATTCTGGATGCTATCAATGACAGAGTTAGACATTTTGACCAGTTTTGGAGTGCAGCAAAAACCAAGGGTTTTGAGGTATGGTCTTAAAGAACTTTTGAAGCACTTTTAGTTTGAGTTTTCTATTTCTTGGCCTTCTCATTACTTATTTTTGTTTAGGTGTATTTGGCTGAAATGAGTGCCGATAACCAGACTTGTGGCAAAAGAAATATTCATGGAAGAAAGCTTAAAGAAATAAACAAGGTGATTTTTCAGAAACATAGGGTGAAGTACCCCAAGCGTCATTCTTTCAGCGTCAGCACTGTTGTCTTAAACTCACTTTTCTCATTTCGTTTTCTGAGTGTCTTTTCTACCTGTTTCAATAAATGTTTTCCTTTTTGTATTTTAACTGGAGGGGCTTGCCTAGCTCTTCTTGGAACTAGCCTATTCAAGTTGTAGCATTAATTGCTTATATCTGGACAGCTTATTTGGCCTTTATTGGAGTAGTTGTCTGAGATAACTTGTCCTGAATATCTCAATAGATGGCTGATCATTGGGAAACTGCACCTCGTCACATGATGCGTCTAGACATTCGTTCCTTGTTACAAGATGCTGCAATTGAAGAAGTAAGTGTGCATCTTTGCCTCAAATGCAGTTAAGATAAGCAACACATACTTCACCTTCTTTACATAGAAGTCTTAAACTTCCAGAAAAGTTACATGAACAATGTAAGAGCATGTTTTTACCTTTTAATGATCTTAATGAATCTGATATTTTCCCACATTTTTCTTTATGAATGCTTAGTGACATTATTATACCATTACTGTAGGATCATATGAGAGTTAAGTTGAAAAGCATTAGTCTATCACCTCTAAATATATTGATGGCTATCTTTAAGAACAAGAATGTTCCCTAATAAATTTAGTTAATTATAAAATTTAAGAAGTTTAGCTGGGCGGTGGTGACACATGCCTTTAATCCCAGCATTCAGGGAGGCAGAGGCAGGCAGATCTCTGTGAGTTTGAGGCCATCCAGAGATACACAGAGAAACCCTATCTTGAAAAAGCAAAAAAAAAAAAGTTAACATTAGCTGGGCTGATGACACTCATGTTTAATCTCAGTACTTGGAAGGCAGAGGCAGGCAGATCTCTGTGAGTTTAAGGTTAGTCATTTCTACAGAGTGAGTTCCAGTACAGTCAGAGCTACATAGGGAGACCCTGCCTCAAAAAAATGTTAACTATATTAAGTAAAATTTTCTTAAGTGTTGATTTTTGGTTTTTTGATTTACTTAACCCCATGTTCCCCCTAGGTCATACCCCATAGCCAGTTCCTTAATTTGACATTTGAATTTTCTTGAGTTAGCTTAAAAATAGTCTATATTTAGCTTTTATCACCTGTCCTGATGGTGTACTTTATAACCCCTTTTTGGGTAGGATGAAATGGCCACTGTATGGTCCTGATTGGCCTGGAACACCTTTGGTAGATCAGGCTGACCTTGAACTCACAGAGAAGGCATGCACCACCAAGCCCAGCTTGTTTTGTTTTGTTTTGTTTTGTTTTGTTTTTTGGTTTTTTTTGGGGGGGGAGCAGTTTTCAAGACAGGGTTTCTCTGTGTAACAGCCCTGGCTGTCCTGGAACACTCTTTGTAGACCAGGCTGGTCTCAAACTCACAGAGATCCACCTGCCTCTGTCTCCTGAGTGCTGGGATTAAAAGTGTGTGGCATCTCTGCTGGGCTCTTTATAACTTTTTGTAATTGGAACATGAAAGCATGTGACCTGAATTTTGACTCCCATCACTCATATAAACACTGGACACATTGGCCCTTGCCTGTAATCCAAGTACTTTGGAGTTGGGATATAAGAGATTCCTGGGGGCCGGGTGGTGGTGGTCTCACGCTTTTAATCCCAGCACTCCAGAGGCAAAGGCGGCGAAGGGATCTCTGTGAGTTTGAGGCCAGCCTGGTCTACAGAGCAAGTTTCCGGACAGCCAGGACTACACAGAGAAACCCTGTTGAGAGAGAGAGAGAGAGAGACAGACAGACAGACAGACAAGAGAGAAAGATTGATCGATCGATCACTGGGGC
>LOJH01003868.1:26657-37784 GCA_001685095.1 Ellobius talpinus
AGACAGACAGACAGACAGACAAGAGAGAAAGATTGATCGATCGATCACTGGGGCTCAGTGGCTAACCAGTCTAAATTGGTGAGCTCCAGGTTCACTGAGAAGCCCTGTCTCAGAAAATATGGTGATATACACCTTTAATTCTAGCACTTTGGAGGCAGAGGTCAGCCTGGTCTGTAGATCGTGTTCCACGACTGCCAGGATTAAACAGAAACCCTATCTGGGAAGAAAAAAAAAAGTAGAGAACAATAATTGAGGAAGACATCTGCTGTAAACTTTGACCTACATCAAAGTCTCACACACACTGAAGCATACACACGTATGCCTACTGTTTCTATCTATTTATTATTATTATTTTTCAATATTGTAGGGCCTGGAGAGATGGCTCAGTGACTAAGGCACTGGCTGATTCTCTAGAGGACACAAGTTCAATTCTGAATACACATCTGGTGGCTTCCAGCCATCTGTAACTCTAGGGGATCCTATACCCTCTTCTGGTCTTCTCAGTCACTGTACACAGGTGGTACACAGACATCTATGTGGGTAAATCACCCATACACATAAAATAAAAATAAAGGCTAAAAGAAAATCCCAGACTCAGACTTATAAAAATTAATTTCTCAGACTACCATAAAAAAATTGAATTTTTATGCATATAGACCGGTTGTTCTGTTGAGTGCCCATCAGTTTGGGTTGGCTGCTTCCTTTAGTTTAGATTTAAATAGCAGACGGGGCTCTGGAGATGACCGAGTGGCTAACAGCATGGTGGGGAAACTAATTCCTGCAAATGGCTCTCTGATGTCCTGCTGTGCGCTAGAGCAATGGGCACATGTGTGTGCTCGCACACAAGTGAATGAATGAATGAATGAATGAATGAACAAATAAATGTGTAAAACAAAATTTTGGCAGGAATGCTGCACGAATTACGTGTTCCCAGTGCATCACATTTGGTTCACATCATTTGAGATGACAGTTTACCTCATTGCAATTTAGGCATTGGTCTAAACCTTGGCACCCGCGTCATATTTATTGGGTTTTTACTTTTTCAATTTGCAATAAGTAATCTATAAGTATCTATTAGTTTCTTTTTCTCCAACACATTTTCGCTCATTGCTAACTCTTGATGGTAGTTATTAGTTTGGAAGAAAGTATCATGAAAAGACAGTGAATTTCTGTCTCAGTCACTTGTGTACTTCTGTTTTGTTTGACCTTGTTCTTTGTGATTCTGTGGCTTGGGAGCAGGCACTCCTGTAGCCCAAATTTATAGCCACATGTGATAGAGTTGATCATGCCACCTTTTAAAAACACTCTTTTTTCCTGGCTTTCATGAGTTCATGCACTGCCTTTCCATTTATCTCTGTATCATCTCAACGCAGTCTCCTTTTCTAACTTAGCCTTTCCAAGACCTTAAGAAATCACTTAGGCTGTTGTCCTAAGCTCAGTTGTTTGTTTTGTTTTGTTTGTTTGTGTTTTGTTTTTCAAGACAGGGTTTCTCTGTCTTGTCCTGGCTGTCCTGGAACTCACTCTGTAGACCAGGCTGGCCTCGAACTCATAGAGCTCTACCTGCCTCTGCCTCCCACGTGCTGGAATCAAAGGTGTGTGCTACCACTCCCCAGCCTCAGCTCAGTTTTTAACTTCACACATATAAACAGCCTATTTCTGAGATTGCCAGTTTTATGCCCATACTAGTTTACTAGACTGTCTCTTACGTACCTTATAAAGACTGGCATATCACTACCTTAAAAGTAACAATTTTGATGAGATCTGATGACACAAGCTTTTAATCACGCGCTTGAGAGGGAGAGGCAGGTGGATCTCTGAGTTTGAGGCTGACCTGGTCTTACAGAGCCAGATCCTGTCCAAAAAAGATAAAAAAGTTAACAGTTTTGAATGAAGTCCTTTAAATTCTTTCTGTGATTGTTTTCTGAAGTCTCCCCAAAACATGGCATGTTAGTGTAGCCAGAACTCCTGACTGTGCTCCTCTTCTAGCATCCTCTGTCCCTATGGAGGAACCACCATGTTGGAAACACCAATCTCTCTTCCTTATACCAGCTTTGGTGGTTTCCTACCAGTTTGTGTTGTTCTATCCTGATACCTTCTAAGTACTTTCACATCTCTGTGCTCTCATATTTGTTATTGTGGCCCTGCCCCCATTTCTCTTATTTTGGAGAAATACTAATTAGAAGTTTTTAAAAGTCTGTATCTTTTGAGCATTAAAAACAGGTGACCCATCTACTTAGAGTGAACTATTTTGCCTAACTTTACAGGGATAAAGATGAAAATTCCAGGAATATCTTTCTATGGTCTTTTAGTCCCAATTCAAAGTTCAGGGTGTTCAGATTTATGTGGTATATGGCAGAGAAGAGCCTGTGCTGTCTTGTGCTTATTCTAGATTCTAGTGAGCCAACATTTCCTTAAATACTAATGCAATCCTTTTTTTTTTAAAAAAATGATTTTTGGTATATTGTAGGTAGAGATGGAAGATTTTGATGCAAATATTGAAGAACAGAAGGATGAAAAGAAAGATGCAGAAGAAGAGGAAAGCGAACTGGTAGGAGACAGACCAACCACTTTGAGCAAAGTGTCTCTTTGTTATTCTTAAGGAGTGTTTTTATTCAGATCTGTAGTTAGATTAAATAGTGTTGATATACACTTTTTACAGTAGAAGTTTCCATAATCATATTCATGGAGGCTTTGGATTCTTTTTATTTTTCCCTAGTCCAAAAAAAAGCTCTTGTGTTGTTAAAAGAAAAATTTTTCAGAGTACTAAGAAACTCATCTTTGTAATCATCTAGCTGTGGGTGGTTATAAGAGAGTATACTTTTCAAAAAAGTCAATTACATATGAAAGGGCATTTTTTCCATTCCAGCAGCTATGTGGTATAGCCTGTCCAGTATATGTATACTTGTGTCTTCTTTGCTTTAAGATCTCAAAATTGAGTTCTGACACTTGAGGCAGAACTCATTGAATGAAGAAGCAAAGGGCTGCCACTGGCTGCTGGAGTTGTTCTTATTTTGTCTTGTTAAGTGATGACAAAAATGACTGTGTAGGCAATGGATTTTTACCAAGGCTGATAAAATAATAATGTTAGTGTAAAGTTCTGTGTACCTCCTGTAAATGCTTTTGATTACACCTCTGGAGATGTTTTCCTTATCCTGTCACTCAAGAAATGAAACCTATAAAATTACTGACGTGTTAGTGTTGGCTAATGAGGTACGGAGATTAACAATGCCTTTGAATGGTATTGCTTTTTAAATCCACAGTATTATTTGCTTTATTTGCCATTTCAGCTCTTGCTAAAGTTGGTTCTCATATTTCTTTTAATGAAAATGTACAAACGGAGATTTCTGATTGCTGTCCCTTAAAACATAGTCTATAAGGAGTGGTCTCTTCAAACCATGTGTGACATAGAAGACTCTTGATAGAAACTGTGTTTATATAGCATTGGTGTCGACCTCTTCATTCCTAGATTTTTAAAATGTGTATTAAAAAATAAGCTTTAAAGTTAATGATAATTGAGTCTCAGTATGTTTTTTAAGTCTTATTTTTCTTAATCAGGTTGCATTTTGACATACATACTCTAATAATGTGAGCAGGAAATTTACTTAAAGACCACACTGTTCTGGGTAACTATTAACCTCCCTAATTACTCGTACCCTGTACTAGACAGTGACTATGAGAAATTCACAGTGTTGTTAGCTTTTGGAAGCTCCATCTTTTGTGGCAGTTTTATTTCAGGATATGCTTCATCTCACTTGCTTAAATGTAGTCAACTTGGAGCTTTTAATTAAATGTACAGTTACTTTTTAAAAGACAAACACATTGTAACACTAGTTTTACATCAGAGAACTGGTAAGGAAGCATTACAATTCTACTCTGCTGAACTCTCTTTTATTTCCATGTGGCCTACTAAAGGATGAAAGTTTTGAGGATGACCAGGATGGTTCCAGCAGGGGGACATGAACACACTTTTTTACTTAACTCAACTTCTTTTAGCCTAATCACATAGCAGGATCCAGCTCTTTTGCTCTTGGAATCTATCCCAAGGGTAAAAGATTCCTGGAGAATATTAACCAAGGTGGTGTAAGCAAGTTTTGTGTCATCCAGACTGCTTTAACAGAATCTCAGTAAACTTTGCATTTTCAGTTCTGTACTGAATGAAGTCCATTCTTTCTTAGGTAAAAGAATCCCTAGGGATTGTTGGTGAGATAGATTCCTGCCTTTAGTGCTTCCACAAACCTAGTACATATAATTTACAGTCTATAATTCTACTATTCCAGTGATGCTTACAGTTCTAGGTGGTTTTTAAGATAACACTTGTGCAAAGTTCCTCAGTATTTAACTCTTAACATCATCACGTCAGCACAGCCTTTTCTTGATTTGATCTAAGTGTTTTTGGAAAAGATGTAATTTATAATCTGAAATACTACCTAGTAATTCCTAGTTCTGCATGAAGACTAGCAGTGTATAAATGCAAAGGTTTCCTGGAATACGATGCTCAAGTGAACTCTCCTGTAGAGATTGTTATGATGTCTCCAATGTGTTTTTAATGCAGCTGTGTGCAGTCTGCTCCATGACCTTGAACATTCTCAACAGTAGAGAGATGACTCGTAAAAGACAAATACCTTCAATAAATTTGTTTGGTTCACTAGGTCCTAATATTAACATTTCTGTATAATAGGATCTAATTGAAATCATAGTCCAAATAAAGGAAAAGGGGAATTGTGATAACTGACATGGAATAAACTGGCTAGGAGACTAAACAGAAGGGATTGCTACATAGTTGTAGGCACCCTGGCACATTGGGAGATGTTTGGGGTACTTGTTTAAAATGAATTACTCAGTTATCTTATGTAAGCTGTAAATTGCCTGTGGTAATTTCTGGTTTATCACATAACAGGAAAACGTAATATTAGAAGCTATCAGAAATAGTTTCATTTTCATCTGGTGAAAGAGAACTGCTCTGAAGTTGATTCAATAAAATTAGCCTTTGTAAGATCTAACTGGCACATGGATTGAGTCATTTTAAAATAAGTGTGAACTTCATGATGGGGTAGTTGGGTTCAAGTACCAGTTTTTCTTTTCCAAGTACTAAAAAAGACACTGGAATGAATATCTTGAAGAACACTTTTGGACATAATGGCTTCAGCTACTGAGATTAGCAGTTGTTCTTAGAAAGTAACCTAGCTAGTTTATAAATTTTCTGAGTGCTATTGATCCTGGCTCAGTAACTATCTGTACATTCTTGCCATAATTGCTATTCATCTGGTGTTGAGGCTGCAGTTGAGTCCTCAGCTGGACCTGCCTCAGAGTGCATTCCTGATCCTGTCCTGACGGCTGCTCTAAAAGTGCAGTGAGGTTTGGTGAATTTGGTCACTTAACTTTCTTCAAGGATAATAAAGTTGTGTTTTCCATAAGGATATATTTATAACTAGCGAGTGGAAACTGAATCCATTCCCAGTTTTAATGCTTTTCCAATTCAAACGTGTTATGCATGTATGTGTCTCTTTCTAACCCTTCGAGCTTCTCTCTGTGTACGATTTAGGGTTACATTCCGAAAAGCAAATGGGAGATGGACACTTCTGAGGCAAAGCTAGGTGGGTATTTCCTTTTTCCTGTTTTTATATGTGATACCTGATGATCATGGTGCTAGAGCTCTCCACTGCACGAGTGAAGGAAGGGCCAGAAGCTTGTGCTCACCTTTCACTTATTTCACTAGCCTTGCCTTGCCTTCTTGTATCTGTGACAGAGGAAAAAGGATTTTTTTTTACAAAAAAATTCATTGGAAATTTTTAGATATTTAGAAATATTTGATGAGCATAATAACATACTGTTACTTCTAACATTCTTTTTTTAGTATTAATCATAAATGTGCTCCTAATATTTTTTAAAAAAGATTTACCTGTAACCCAAAGTTGAGCTTGTGAGTACTTTAGTAATTACTTTAGTAATAATTCTAATAAATACTAGGGTTTTAAAATGTAATTAAAAAGAAGGTACCTTGTGTAATAAACTTGAGTTTCTATGTTGGGAAGTAAATGCATAACTGAAATATTCAAGGAAACTCCATTTAAATTTTTCTTCAGACTGTTTTTAGTACCAAGTTACAAGATAAACCGGTTTAAATGATTGCTTAAGTCAAACCTTAGAGTTCCCTGTATAAAAATTGTATGTACTAAATGTATTCCTTAGATATTTTAGTATGATTCTGAAAGTTTTTTTTTTAATCTTTTTTACTTCACTTAAAATGCCAATTTAATATGTCAGTTTAGGTGTCTCGGTAGAAACTTAAAGGACCATGCCGGGACTTGCTGATTGATTAGGAAAGGTTTTTCTCTCCGTGTATTGTTGCTCCAGAATGAAGCAACCAACTCAGCATCCTAAGTCTGTAGACTTAGTTTGTCCATTCAGCACTTTGGCTACTTAAGTCATGTGACCTTTACATGTAAGGGGAGTACATGGTACACACACTTGCATGGGTCACTTGGGTTAGAGATAGCAGTTGGTTTGAGTGGGTTTTGTCTTAAAAGATAAGTTCACAAACTAGTAGTAGTGCATTATGGGAATAGGTGCTTGCTATAAAAATCTTAAAAAGAATTAGCTTGTGTCAAGTAAAAATTGTTTGTGGTTTATTGGAATATTCATCTACAAATTTTTCCTCAGAGAAATTTAACAGTAATGAACTCTCTCCCCATACATACCATAAGCATCTTTTTGCTCAAATGCAGTTAAATATTTAAGAAAATAGTAACCAGGGCTGGAGAGATGTCTCAGAGGTTAAAAGCACTTGTTGATCCTTTGGAGGTACCAAGTTCAACTCCCAGCAACCACGTGGTGGCTCACAACCATCTGTAATGAGATCTGGTGTCCTCTTCTGGCCTGCAGGCATATATGCAGGTGAAACACTGTATACATAATAAATAAATACATCTTTTAAAAAAGAAAAAGAAAATAGTAACCACAACTTTTTTTTTTAAGGGTGATGTCTTAAGTGTTGCTTCTCTTGAATTAGGTCAACCCCCTTTAACGTGCTAGTCTTATAAAATACCCTATAAGACTAGAAGATCATTTGTTTCTGCTGGTGCTTTAGTGATGAGCTTCAGTGGCCAAGCGTGATCGTAAAAATAAGGGGATTGTAAAAGTGACACATATTTTAGCAGATATTCTCCCAATATGTTATGCAATATATGATCTGGGATTGTGCTTTTTAGAAAATGAACCATCCCATTTTCTGTTTTCCTTTCTAGTTTTAGAGGAGAAAAGAAAATGGAACATAGCCATGATGAGTGTTCAAGACAAATGTTATTAATGTTTATATTGATTTCTGAGAAATATGACTTGTCTATTTCTCAGAAATGTATCTTATGCAGTCTGTTAGTGTTAAAGACATTACACAGTGAATTTCTGTGTGCAAAAAGTGGATTGCTCATGAATCTTTTTAGTAATGAATCTAGAAAGGGAAATTTTTACTTGATTGTAAAAGTAGTGACAATGATGTTTTATAAAGGATCTAGCATCTGGCACCACTGGATTATCTTGAGAGTTAATCCAGCCTTCAAAGAAGGAAAATTGAGTGTAAGCTTTATCAAAATGTTTACTCTTTTGAGATTGACCCATTGGGTCAATTGAAAATGCTTTCCTAACTCATGAGGATCATCTGAGAATTAGCCTATTTGTGTTGCATGCCTTTCGTATATCATCAAATTTAATGTTTGTTTACCAGGTGCACTTTATTTCCCTGAATACTCTACCAGCATTCTTAAATTTCTCTTAGCAACATGATTATGCTGAGGTGGAAGCATAATAAGCTTTATCTGTGTTGCATATTGAGCTGAAGAAGCTGAAACTGGAGTTAAGGGTTTTGGTTCATAGAAGAGGCTTCCAGTAAGAAAATACTTCTATACTCTTAAAAGCAGCTGACCAGAATTCATTGTAGAATCTTGATTTTTACTTAATACATAAGTCGGCCTGTGTCTGTTAAATCGGAAGGAACATCAATTTAAAACAGTTACTGGCCTGAGCTATACCTGGCATGGTATTACATGCGATTGACAGCTGCCTGACCAAAGTTAGTTACACCTGACTGCTCTTTCCTGACTGGGAGATAGATGTGGTAATGCAAGAGCTGGGTTTTACACATATCTGCTGGGATTCAGTACTGAAGCTACTTCAACTGCAGTCATGTGGTTTTTAGTTTCTCACACTTGTACAAACTAGAATATTCTAGACTTATTGTAATTCATCTTAATGTCACTTGTCAGTACTTAAGAGTTGTATTTTAGCCTTCTCCTTATCAGACAGACTGAATCATCTTTTCACAATTGAGGTGTAATTGTTATTTGTGTAGGCACATAACTCTTGTATGTTCACCTTGAACAAATTTTCAAATACCATTTACATTTAGAAAATATATAGATGTATCTGTGGAATTTTTCCTTTGTGCTATAGTAACATGCAGTGTTTTAAAGTGGTAAATTTTGTGACCAACCAAGTTGGATCAAAACTTCATCCTCTTAAAACTTCATCTTGCAACCTAGGCTTCTAATGTGTGAGGGAATTGGACACCTGTCTTCTTTAACCAACACCCAGATTCCTCTTCCCTTACTTTATGCCACCGGAGTGTTTGGAATTCCAGTGTTTGTGTGGATGGGTACTTTCTTCAGCACTTAAAAGAAACTTTAAATGTGCTTACACAATAAAATTTCAAATCAAAGATTTCAAATAAGGGTGTTCTGACTAGAAGTACAGGCTTTGGGACTTCAAGTTGCAAATACAGAACACATGATGCCATTACCTAGTGGACAAGGAAATACTCTTGCAGTTTCCACCTGCCTTTCTGCAATGCTGCCTGACCATGCTCTGTTGTTAGAATTGAAATGTGAAACTTTCACTCCAGAGTATGTTCATGCAAATCAGTTGTTCTAAGTTTGGAAATCCTTGGAAGTTTGTTTAGTGAGTATACTGGAGCTTCTTACTCTCTAGTAAGACACTGCATGTCTAAGGTCTTGAACTAAGGTTGGTCTTACTACTTAAAGGATTGCCATGGGTTTTCTGATACCATGTATTGTGTCCCTATGTAGCCAAGGATTCTGTGCAGTATGACCTGTCTGTAGAGCCATTTGGTACAGCATTTTATCAACAGAAGAGGTAGAAGATTGGTTCTGTGCAGCCCATCTCAGGGAAATTTTGTTGAAACAAGATGGAACAATTGAGTTTTGTAAACTATTGTCATTCATCTTACTGATTTTCAATGATAATTGCTTTTGTGAGGGAAGGGTATGGGAACTAAACCTTTTGCCAATTGTGCAAAATCTTTATGGCTTCTTAAAGTTTGTATACAGTTACTTGGGTATGAAGTTTGTACATTAGAAAGCATAACTTCTCCCTCCTTGCCCCTGCTTCCAGTACACGTTCCATATAAAAATTTTTCCAACTCGGTGCCTTAAAGATTTCTAGTATACAAATTCTGCGTTCTTTCTAGAGTTGAATATTTGTTATGTGTTTCTGAAGCAGTTAAGCTTTCCTTTATTAGCCCACTTTAACAATGGTGTGTTTCGATAACTTCAGGGGATGCAAGTGCTTCACTGTAGCTCAAATATACATAACTCATAATATTCCATATCTATATTCAAAATCAATATTAACAACAAATAAAAAAGACACATTTTCATTGTGTGTTATTTAAGATACCTAATCTGATATTTCATAATTTCTAAATGTGTTATTTGATAATAATGAGGTATTGGGAAGCCAACTCTTTTCAAATTTAAGATTAAGAACAAAATGCCAGATTTGGTCACTGACTCACATCAATCCTTAGCATGGTGAGTCAACAGTACTTTACAGTATACTCAAAGTACAAAGTGGTCAGCAGTACTTTACAGTATACTCAAAGAAAGAGGGGGTCTCATATAGTTGCCTTACTCATAATATTAACTCATGAGTGCTCTTATCCAAAATCATAATCAAAAACACATCCTTACACATGATCTTGTTGTCTGATTTTCTTATGATACAGTATCACACATCTTTGTAGATCAACTGAGCGATATTAACACTGTGTTAAAGAAAAAAGCAATAATTGTTTTTAAAGAGACCTGGTTTTGTTGTTTGTTTTGTTTTGTTCTTTTTAGAACATGAGAGCTGAAGTGTGATTTTTCTGAGGGTGGGGAGAGTCTTCTTGCCTTACCCATATTTATTGCTAAAACCATCAAAATATAAATATTACCCAGTACAAACACCAAGCAGACTGTGGGAATCACATAAAATTTGATATTTTCTTAGATAAGAAGATAGTTTGGATCTGAAAATGGTGCTGCATTGAAAAATGTGGATATGCCCTCTGGAAACAATCTAGCCCTCCTTTTCCTTTGTGTGCTGTATGCAAATCCACACACTCTTAATGCTTTGGCTCTGTGTTTGTCCCTCAGACAAGTTGGACGGCTTGAGGACTGGCACTAAACGGAAACGTGACTGGGAGGCAATTGCCAGCAGAATGGAGGATTACCTGCAGCTCCCTGATGACTATGAAACTCGTGCTTCTGAGCCTGGGAAGAAGAGGGTAAGAGACTTACTGAAACTTGAAGACTCATCTAAATAGCATTTGGTTTTTAGAAGAAAGTTGGAGGTGGAAAATGGCTGCCCATAAAGTGTTTGTCATGGAACTCTAAGGACCCAAGTTCAGTGTCGAGCTCCCAGTAAAAACAAAAAATGCTACAATTACAGGCACACTTTGAAAGTTTATTTTTATTGGTATGATTGTTAACCTTCATGTTTGTTTTATATATATATATATCATATGCATGTCTGGTACCTGCAGAGACTAGGAGGAATATCGGATCTCCTGGAAATGGAGTTATAGATAACATATAAGCTGCCTTATACTTGCAAGATCAAATCTGGGTCCTCTGTAAGAGCAGCAAGTGCTCTTAACTTCTGAGTTTCTCTCTAAGCCCTCTTTGTATTTCTTTTAATTTTCTTAGTGCTTGAATATTGAGACAATATTTTAGTATGAAAGAATAAAAATGTTAGTAGATTATCATCATGGTGTCTTTCATTTCAAAGAATCCCCTTTTCAGGGCTGGAGAGATAGCTCAGAGGTTAAGAGCACTGACTGCTCTTCCAGAGGTC